>JAODAG010156311.1:0-16892 GCA_027574785.1 Orphnurgus asper
ATGAATTGGAGACAAAGTTGAAAGAAGACATCTGTAAACTGGAGGAAAGATTGGGGGACGTGAGACGAGAGATGGGAGCAGAGGTCGAGAGGTTGCAGCAGCAACTGAGGGAGGATGAGGCATCTCATCACAAGGAAAAAGAGGATTTGACGGCAAATTTGAAAGGTAAACTGAGCGAAAAGGAGACTGAATTTCAAGCCAGATTGACAGAGTTGTTTCAGGAGAATGAGATTGGGTTAGAGGATGTGACCGCAAAATTGCAGGCCTCTCATGACGAACAGCTGGAGAGATTGCAGATCGAACACGAGGAGAACCTGAAAAACAAACAAGAGACTCACAAGAAGCAGATGGGGAAACTCAGCGAACAGGCCAAGGCTAAGATAACGACTCTGAGGAAGGACCTGGAGACAGCACAGAAGGACATGTCCGAGCTGAAGGTAGGCTTGGAGGACGAGAGGACCAAGGCCCTGCAGACGGCTCAGTCCGAGGCGGAGATTCTCAAAGGACAACTGCAGTCAGAAAAAGAGGAATTGGTGGAATTGAAGGATAAGATAGAGGTAGAGCTGGAGGAGACCAAGGGCAAACTCTCTGCAGAGATGGAGGAGAAACAGCATTTGAAGGAGGAAAAGGGAGGAAAAGAGAAAGAATTATTAGGAATAGTGGAAGACTTGGAGAGGGCCCAGGCAGAGATGAAAGTATTTCACGGCAAGCAGGTCGGAGGCATCGAGCAGAAGCAGGCAGAGATCATAGAAGCTCTGGAGAAGAAGCATTCAGAGGAGTTGAGGGCCAAGGAGAAGGAGCTGAACGGCCGGCTGGAACAGGTAGAGCAGAAACACTTTGAGATGGTCGAAACCTTCCAGAAGCAAAACGAAGCGGCAGCGTTGTCTATGGCGGAAGAGAACGGTAGGCTGAAAGAAGAGATCTCCCAATTTGAAGAATTTAGACAGAAGGTCGATGAGATGGTCGATTCTGACATAGACATGCAGGTGAAGCTGAAGGCCTCGGAGGAACAGGTCGCGCTGCTGCAGAAACAGGTGCAGGTGAGCGAGGAATCGACCCGGTCAAAGTTCACCGAACTTGAAGATTCATTGGCAGAGGAGAAGCAGCGATATGAAGGGGAGAGGGTGGAGAGAGAGAGGAAATTTACAGAGTTTGAGAAAGAAATGCTAGGAAAGGTATCTGAATTAGAGGGCAGCATTGAAGAAGTTCACGGCGATAAATTAAAATCCTTGGAGGAGTGTCAGGAAAAGCATAAGGTAGAACTCGAGGGAGTAAGAAAAACCTATGAAGATAGGTTACAGGAAGTAGATAAACAGAGGTCAGAGGTCTCAGCAAGTGTAAAAGAATTGTCCAAAAAGGTCGGCAAATGTGAAACGGAGTTGTCAGACAAGGAGGACAACATCAAAGAGTTAGAAGCCCAAGTCAATTCCCTCCAAGAAACGCAGAAATCCGATGAGAAGCAGAGGCTAGCAGACTTGAAAAAGAGGGCGGAGATAAAACTTAGTCAAATAAAGCAAAAGTTTAGCCAAGAGCTTGCTGCCAGGCAGGCTGAAATTGAGGTTTTACAGGAGGAAGCGACCAGGTCGACTGAAGTTCACCGAGAGCAGGTCGCAAGCTTGGAGAGGCAGATTGAACAACTGAGGGCAGACTTTGAGGCGGAGAGACAGGCGTTTGAGGTGCGTCTTACAGAGCCAGTGAGGGAGCCTATTGTTGAAAAGATTGTACCTGTGCAGGAGAGTATGTTGGGAACAGCGCCCTCTGTTAATGGAGAATCATCAGGTGTAAAGAAAGAACTTGAAACTGAAAAAGAGAGGACGAAAAAACTTGAAGAGCGACTAAATGAAATAACGAGTCAACTTGATTTGATGAGGTAATCATAAGTAAACGCAGTAGTTGAGTGTAATGTTTATCTACCCCCTCAAGCACATTCATATTTCAACGTTGACCTAATTGTTTTAGGATTTTTGTGAATCCTCCCCTATTAGTTACAAGTGTCAAAGTTTGAATGAAGAAACAATACAAATCAGTGAATGGGTGTCAAACAAAATTAATCATCCCTCATGTTAATATCATGAACGGCGAAGCAGAAACAACCGAAAGACCGATCTTCGGTGTGGCAGTTTCAACAACAATGATAGTATACTGTACATCTGACATGCTATGGATATCCCTGTTCATATGCCCTACACAGTTTGTTTGTTTAATTGTGTGTGTGTGTGTGTGGCATTTGGCATCCAGTTTGAGGCCTAGGTTAGGCCATCAATATCGCCAGTTGCAACCTGACAGTCCAATGCGTTTGGATTGTGTTGCGGCACATACAGCAGAAGTGTACATTTCAGCATTGTTTGGCCGTATATAAGTCGTTTCAAGTGTAGATATTGTTAGATCTGTGTTTATGCAGATAGGAGTAAGTGAAGGTTGAAAGGTTAATTTATGTATTTGACTGCTTGGCTAATGTCAAACTTAGGCTATGTAGGTTTATAGGCTGTCAACCTGGGCCTAGGCTATGTAGGTTTTGTATGTAGGCTGTCAACCTAGGCCTAGATGATGTAGGCTGTCAAGCTGGGCCTAGGCATGTAGCTTTATTATGACAGAGAAAATGGAAAAATCCTAAATTACAAAACAATGCAGTATTTTAGAATTGGAGAACTATTGTTCTTAGATTTTGTGGAGATTTATTTAGGGTGGGGGTGGGGCCCAGGGTGGTGGGGAATGAAGGAATATCACACAGCAGTGAGCTTGAGCATCGATCTTCACATAGGGAAATTTATTGTGGTGAATCATAACCTAACAATTTTGTTTGCCTAAATTTTATCTGGGTAGTGGTAATCCTGACCTATGGTAATTCTTACTTGTACTAACCTATTATTGTATCCTGCAAGTAGCTGAGCAGATGGACCTACTAACTTGACAACCTAAAATACACGAGGAACACAACCCACGAACCCCATGCAACTACTGTACAAGGTTTATACTAGTACAAGACATGTAATGGTGGTGAAGCTGCACCTGATTTTTAGTTACGAAAAGGTGATTAGAGGTGAAGTCTTGAAGAGGGAGGGGGGGTATGTGAAGATTACATATGACTGCTACATAAGTACTACTTGAAGACAACATTCATTTCCTTTGTGAGACATTTCTTGTGAGGTATGATGACTCTGAATGAGCTGCTCTCCCCTGGTTGGAGGTTGCTGCTGTAACTGAGATGTCTTGCTTTATAACTAGATTGTATAAATAGGGATGGCTTGATGGCCACATGCCATGCTCTGGCTACACACCGATATGCCCACATGTTCTGATTTGGCCACATTCTTTTAACCTGGCCCATGTGCCCTAATATGGCCACAAACCCTGATCTTGCCTCATGCCCTGATTTGGCCATATGTTCTGATTTGGGTGTTCTGATTTGGCAATTAGGTTAGATGATTGTAACAATAAATAAACTCTTTCTATTAATTCCAGTAAAGAACATACATTACATGAACTGGAGTGTCAGCAGAAAGTAGATGCCATGAAGAAAGACTGTAATGGTAGGATAGCTGCGCAGGAAGCAGAATATGAGTCAAAGGTCAAACAAGTCCTACGGGAAGTCAACACCAAGATCGTTAAGCAAGAACAGGAGTCCCACAAAGCGGTTGAGGATGCTATACGTGAGTTGCGCTTCGTCGTATTTATTTGCTGCTTCTTTTTGCAATTTTCTGAGATGTGGACAGGAAGGGGAAAGGGATTGTTGGACAATTAGGAGGTGGGAATTGGTTCTCACTGGTTGGAGCTAAACCTACTGTACCTTGTATAAAGATGTGGTTTGTTGCTTCCTTGCTGAAGGATCAAGGAATATATACAATCCCAATCGGGTGTGAATGTGTTCATATGATGCCGTGGCTTGTAAACACGATAACTGCAAAAGTATGGCTTGGTTGAACTTCATATTTGGTATGTAGTTAGTATAAGCCTATTGAATTTGGTTGAGGTCAATGGTCAGTTGAGGTCAACAATGCCAAAGTTTGACCAAACCTTGTAAACGTGACAACTCGAAAACTACAACTTGGGCAAACTTCATATTTGGTGTGTAAGTCCAACTTAGTGAGTACAAGTACCTTATTGTGTTTGTTGGCAGCTGAAGTTCAGTTGATGCCAAATTCTAAAATCCTTGTAAACTTGATCAATACCAAATACAGCTTTGTCATATTTCACATATGGTCTCTTGGTCCCTCATAGTGGGCAAAACAATCCTATTGTTTTCATGGTCAAAGAGGTCAAAGCTCATTTGATGTCAATAGAAGTAAAATGTCTGAAAACATGATAACACAAACAGTACATCTTGATCAAATGTTAGATTTGGTATGTAGACCCAGCTTATTGAGTATAATTACCCTATTGTTTTTGGTGGTGGTAAAAGGTCATTTGAAGTCAAGCTTGGTCAACTTCTCACTTGCTATAGGTGTGCCTTTTTTGGAGTACACAGATCCTGTTTTGTGTTTGGAGGTAACCAAATATCATTTGATGGCAACAAGAGGGCAAAGTGTGATAACTTTGTGAACACAAAACTTCAGAGGTAAAAAGGCCATTTGAGGTGAACAGAGTCACACTTGTATGATAACAGAAGGGTCACCCTTGAAATGGCTAATAGTAATGGCTAGAACCCATGACTACTTCAAGCCAGCAAGCGGGATTGTGTGCCTTATGATAATAGTGTGATGAAATACATACATAGCTAGGTTATCAAACTGTGACTGTCAAGATTAACTTGTCAAGTTCGGGGAACGAATTATAAATATGTTTGATTGAACATTTGGAACACTTACATACATTTCCTTCACTATTATTGTTGAGCTATTATTGTCGAGCTATTATTGTTGAGCTGTTATTGTTAAGCTGTTATTGTTAAGCTACTATTGATGGGCTATTGTTGTTCAGCTATTATTGTTGAGCTATTGTTGTTGAGCTGTTATTGCTAAGCTACTATTGATGAGCTATTGTTGTTCAGCTATTATTGTTGAGCTATTGTTGTTGAGCTGTTATTGCTAAGCTACTATTGATGAGCTATTGTTGTTCAGCTATTATTGTTGAGCTATTGTTGCTGAGCTGTTATTGATAAGCTACTATTGATGAACTATTGTTGTTCAGCTATTATTGTTGAGCTATTGTTGTTGAGCTATTAATGAATGTTGAGCTATTGATATTTCTCCAACATCAGTACAAAACCTCCCCATCGACGTAGCCACATTAGGTTTATTCTTGGGAAGGACAAATCTGTCTATCCACCCCTAGATTGCTTGATTTGTGCGGGTTATAAAAATGATGAAGGAAGTGACCAGGGAATTTGATCGCCATGAAACAAACCATAATTATCACGACTAATTAAAATCTATTCCCTTTGACCTTGACAGCCAGTCTTTGCGAAGGCAGCTCACTGGTCAGTGAAAGTCTATCCAGGATTTTAATATAAACCTGACAATCCACTCTTAACATATTGATAGCTCTGTGTAAGTAATTGCTCAATTAACTGTTAACACAGTTTATGACACAAACATCATAGAAATTAATGATGAAAGATAACCAGCTAGATGGCCGGTTAACTGATTATTGTGTTGAACACTGATGACCAGTCACAATTTAACATAACTTGATATGATAATTATTATTATTTGTTATGTTACCGGCCTGAATACAAAGACTTACAGTCGATTATGGATAGGAGCATCCTAGAATTTTGCTTCCCTGTCGATAAAATATTACACATTGATGTTCATAGAATAATTACCTTGGGTCTTTAATTAGTCTCTTTTAAATCTTATCGACCTAGAGATGCTAGTTCGATAGGTCGGGGTAGAATATATTAACTTTATTAATGTACTTAGCTTATTAGATGACGGCCGTTAGCTGGTGGTTGTGAATCTGTTGATGTAGACGGCATTCGGGCTTCAGAGCGCGGACATTTGTTCTTCGGCTGCGAATCGATCCAAATTATTCTTGTGTTGATTTCCAGTTCGGTTCCACCAAATTTGAGTAAACGAGTCTCTCACATGACAGGTTTTCCACTGATGGCAATCAAAATAGAGCTTGATCATGGACTACTTCGTAGATGTGTTGTAGCAGTAATGTCTAGGTGTAGGCTTGGCACAACATGATAGGATGACATATGTTACGGTGGCAGTCAATTTCCAGTGCAATACACGGTCACAATATAGGTATAGGCTAACTTCGGTTATGCTGTATGATTCGGTATCACGACGGTACAAACTCAAGAGGCAATGAGTGTAGATCTTCAGTCTAGGCTGACAGACAGAAAGATCCCAGTACTGCAGTGGTACAAAACTCAATACTTGTACACACATGTGGCTGCGCGCCAACTTATGTAAGATGCTGCTGAATTGCGACATTCACAACTAGGGATCAAGGGTGAATTCCAGAAGGATATAAACATATGAAAACGTATTGTTATTATTATTGTTATTATTACTGTTATTATTACTGTTATTATTATTGTTATTATTATTGTTATTATTATTGTTGTTATTATATTATTATTGTTATTATTATTGCTATTATTATTATTATTGTTATTATTATTGCTATTATTATTGTTATTATTATTGTTATTATTATTGTTATTATTATTATTATTGTTATTATTATTGTTATTATTATTGCTATTATTATTGTTATTATTATTGTTATTATTATTGTTATTATTATTGTTATTATTATTATTATTATTATTGTTATTATTATTGTTATTATTATTGTTATTATTATTATTATTGTTATTATTATTATTATCTGTGGCAGGTAAGGGCCAGACTGTAGAGTCTAGAATAGAGAAGGAACACCGTGAGGTGACCCATGAACTGCAGATACAAGTCGATGAGCACACCCAGGAAATCGATGCGCTCAGCGAACAATACGAGGAACAGCTCTCTGTAAGTTCAACCAGATGTGAGAAACTAATCAGGCTTCTGACAAAATTTTAAATAATCAAATTAAATCAAATCGATCCTAGTTAACTTTCATTGCAGTGTCTTCATGTGTCTGCTTTATTCTGTTCTGGGTGTTTTATCCATTCTGTTTTGTATCCAAGCAATTACATGAAGATAATTGCCGTACGAGAATGATTCATAATTTTTAATGGTCAACCAATGAATGGAATCGGATGTCGGATTGGGGCCAATATTTAGCCATATCTGTCGAATAATATTACATTTCCTCAGTAAACTAATTTGTATTGAGGGGAGGCTAACTTAACTACTGTTTGTCCCGCTACAAACCCACTTATGCTAGCTAATATTTCTGTATAGGATACCTTACCCAGCTGCCTCTAGTTTGCTGCCTATATTTGTTGACTGCCTTTAGTTTATGGCATCAGAATGCTGCCTTTAGTTTATGGCATATATGTATATATATATATATATACATACAATATATATATATATACATACCATGTTCTGTGTCCTCAGTTATTGCTGACGGGCAGACTCGCAAATAACTAAACCTTGTTTTTTATCATTCTTACATTTATCTAAGGAGAAAAAAGAGGAATTGCAACATGTCTCCAACAGTTACGAAGAGAGGATACGACAGTTGATCGTAGACCATCAGTCTCGGGTGAACGAGCTGGAGTTCCGTCTGGAGCACCAGGAGTCCCAGCATCTCAACGAAACGTCAGATATGGAATCGCGGCTACAGGCGCAGCTCAATGAACTGAAACAGAAGCAGAAGGAAAGCGTAAGTCCAGGTCAAACTGTGTAGGTGGTCGTACGTGGTATCTTTTCTAACCCCTTCCTCCAATCCATTAATAACAACCTCTCGACCTCTCCATATTTACATGTTTCTGGATGTTTCAATTGGTTGCTTGGGCTATCCTGGAAGAAGTTATGCATAGTGCAATCGCTGTAATCATTTTGAAACCGCTGTAAACAGTGTGCAATCACTGTAATCATAGTGCAATCACTGGAATCATAGTGCATTTGTAACATGCAAATCACCAGATAAAAGTTCTGGCGTAAACGTTGGTCCTACTATCTATACGGAACTAAAGTTCTAGATTAAATAAGTACAGTAACAAGGATAGGCGTGTGTTTCGGGTGCTATATAATTGTCAGTCCAATGTGCTTCAGTCGAGACCCGGCATAGAACTGTGGTCTCCGACCATCACAAAAATACACTTTATTCACTAATATAAGATGGAAGATAAAATATAGTTTTAAGATGGAATATAGTGTCCAATGTTAGTATGGGTGGTAAGAACACTAACTATAGTGTATAATATTAGTATGGATGATATAAACTATACTGTCCAATGTTTATATGGGTGACTAAAGTTATAGTGTCCAATGTTCGTATGGGTGACATAAACTATAGTGTCCAATGTTAGTATGGAAGAAAAAAATTGTCCAATGTTAGTATGGATGGTAAAAACTATAGCGTCGAATAGTAGTATGGAAGATAGTGTCCAATGTTTGTATGGGTCACATGTTAGTATGGAAGTTAAAAACTATAGTGTCCAATGTTAGTATGGGTGACAAAAACTATAGTGTCCAATGTTAGTATTGATGGTAAGAACGATAGTGTCCAATGTTAGTATGGATGGTAAAAATAGTGTCCTATGTTAATATGGGTGACAAAAAGTGTCCAATGTTAGTATGGAAGATAAAAATATTATTAGTGACCAATGTTAGTATGGAAGATAAAAAGTGTCCAGTATCTTCCATTGCTCTCCACGTTTGCAGTACTAACTAAGATGATCCCTTCCTATTATGGAAATGTGCTGCAGTGTACGCTTTGCATGTATCAAAATTTTGTAATGCATTTGTGTCTTATGTGTAATTAATTGTATAGTACATATCCAACCATTTCTTTAATTTATAGCCATGGGTGTCCTTGTTAGTAGGTTTAAAACAGCAGGAATTAAACCGTCAACAGCTGTCGACAAAGTTTTGCTTTCGCTTAAAATATTCTCCCCGTTCTTCGAGAAATTTTGCCAAAGGGTTTGTGTCTTCTATGCCTTGTGTTAGGAGAATTCTTATGAGAAAGAATGAGAGGTCGCATGACATATTAACTATGACAATCAAATTGCTGGATATAAATTATGCCAATTAGGTTTCTGGACATAAGCAGTTTTTTGCTGGACATAAGCTGGACTATGTCTCCAGGCATGTAAAGTATGACAAATTAATTTTCTGGACATAATAAACTATGTCTGTGGACATTAAAACTGTCCACGGGTATATAAACTATGACAATTAAATTTCAAGACAAACAAACTATAATAGTTAGGTTTGCGGACATACAGACTATGTCTCTGGATATTTAAAATATGACTATTAAATTTCCAGACAAACCTATGACAATTATGTTTCTGGAATTATGTTTCTGGAAGAATTTAAAGAAGGCTGGAACCATTCTCTCAGTTCTAGTTCTCGCTTTGTCTTTCTAGGAGGAATTAGCTGCTATGAATTCTCTCGATCCTATCTCGGTTAATTCGACCGGTAACTCGAGACAGGGAAGCGCAGGTCTAGATATGCAGATTGTAACGCTCCAGGTACCTAACGTTTGACTTTCAATCCTATATTAAATATTAAACCAAGGAGTGAGTCGTCATGACGACACCGGATTAAACTTTTCATATCCGTGAATCAACAGATTAATTCGTTTTCATTTTTATTTGTCGTTGTAGTCAGTCATTCCGTCACAGCCGAAGATTTCAAATATTTCGTTCATTTCCTCGTTCCTGTACGACCAATTCTTAGGTTTAAATATGTAAGCATTTATAAATGACATCTTTTGGCATATTCCTCATTTGCATATTAGTTATAAGCCTTGCCAGCATTCTCTAATAATCCATGTTCATCTTCACTGTCCAGTCTTATAGTTCTCTCGCTATCTCTATCCTGGAGTTTATAATGGTTGGAGTCCGAGAATTTGAATGGAAGGGATATAGGTAAGGGAAGGAGGTGGTAATGGGGGAGATAGTGTAGGTAAGGGTGGCCGAAGTGTCTAGGTATTAATAATTTCTCTCTGTGTCGGTGGATATGGGGGTAGTGTATTATTGTCGTGATTGATGACTTTTGCTCCCTCGGCACCACCGCCCACCCTGGTTAAATCAATGGGTGCCCGAGAATGTTTTCAATACCTCTGGAAGTTAAAAAAAAATGTGACCAACCTTTTGTACCTAATTTATGGGTACAATTAGGTGGATTTCTTGAAATTTGGCAGTATACTTGAAGTGATAATTCAGTTAAAGTTGTGATGATCTCTCATTTAGCATAACACATTTAGCACAATAAATTACTGTAAAGACTAACTGATGGTAATTGTCTTTCTCCATGGTTTTAACCTTTGATCTCCATTAATATACATGAACCATGATTTGAATCTCGTTGATGACCTTTGACATTGCCTTCACTGCTTCCTGCATGTTTCACTTGTCTGACATTCCTCATCCTAGCTTTCTGCATGTCATACAGCTTTCATCACTTCCTTCCCTGCCTGCATTCACTCTGTTACTGAGCATCATCCCATGTTTAAGTTGATGTTGATGTTTGTTTTTAAGTGTTGGTTTTGATATTAATATTGATATTGCAAAATTATTTCATTTACATGTGTATCTGTACTGTATATCTAAGGCAAATATCGCAATCACAGTTTTACCAAATCACTGATAAGTACACATTATGATTCCCATGATTCTCTGTGATACACAAAGAAAGTATTTAGCAGAAATGGGAATTTCTACAGAGTGTCTTTTGTTTTGAAGGGAAAGAGTTTTTTCTTCCAAATAATGCAGGCCTACTCGCGTGAATTATTTATATCTTCTATTTTCTAATTATGTTTATTCTTACAATTGTTATACCTGCTATTGCTGGGGGTATATATCTGACAAAGAGTCGCACAATTTAAGAGAGAAAAATGCTGGTTATTTCCTTTTCTCTGCATTCGAACAAAGTTACATTACACTAAGCTCTCAACCAAGATTAGACATTGCATTTTAGTATTTAGTTTTTGTATTTCTGTATTAATTTTGTTATTTTAGTATTAGTTCTGGTAGTTTAATATTAGTTTTGTATTTTAGTATGGTTTTTTGTATTTTAATATTAAGTTGTTGTATATTGGTATCAGTTTTTGTTTTTTAGTGTTATAGTTTTTGTATTTTAATTATAGTAGTTTTTATATTATAGCATTAGTTTTGTATTTCAATATTAGAATAGTGAATGTAAATCATGTGTCAAGGTCCTCTGTTACGTCATGTTATAATTTTGTATTTATTTTTTTTATCTTTTTACGATAGGCTGAACTTCAGCAGCAACGAGGCCTGATGGCAGAAATGAAACTCAAGGAGAAACGCCTGGAAGAAGAAGTTCAACAGTATCGGAGCGGAGCTTCACAAGGTTTATACATCGATAGTTAACTAACTGGTCAATTCAGTTAATTTGGCCCGGTTCGGATGGCCACAATCGATCGGTCCCTCGTGCGATCATATGTTAGAAACGAGATAACATTATGTGTTGCGTCCGCGTCTCCGCGACCAACTCAGGAAAGGGTGCATCAAGTGGTAGCACACACTGTTTCCTCTCATTATTTGAAATAATGGTTGAGGTTGTTGATATTTTAATAATAACTTAAATTCTTATTACTTAAAAGGAGTTTATAGGGAAGCTCACTATATCTGCACAACATCAATTTATTGAAGGAGAAGTACTGTTTTTAGTTTAGTTTGAATAAAATGCTCCATTGTCTCTGTTTTCTCTTTCTTCTTGTTTTCTGTTGATGCAGATGGAGATAGTATAGCTATATCCGATAGTCAAGTGCTGACTAAAACCACCGAAGTCCAGGTATGTCAGCAACCATTGAGCTCTCTCATTAATATCAATGATTGTAGTCTCTCTGGTCTTCAATTCCAATCGCTATTTGGAATTGCATCTCAACATCATTTTTCGTTTTGGACCGAAATTGTCATTTGGTTCTGTTAAACAATTTTGGACACATTTTACGCTTTATTTTTGTGTTCGATCCTCGACACTCGCTGTGTACGGTGGCAAGTCGTGATTATTAACACAGGAGGACTACACCGTTTAGGAAAGAGACAGTTGTTTGTAACTAATCTTGTATTTGACAAAGGTATGGGTTTAGATGATAGGCCCAACGATACTCTACACTACTGCTTACAAAGAAAAGTCAACCATGGAAGAGCCATGGCAGCATGTGCCACGGAACCATCACGCCAAACCGATCCATTTCCCAGCCCGATCCTATTTCGATCAGACTGTTAAGTAATGTGTAGTCCAAGAATCTGTTGGGAGGATAGCTCTACCATTGTCCAGTACAGGCCGTCTTTAACACCACAGGTACTGCACAGATACTTCACAGGTACTACACAGATACTACACAGATACTGCACAGATACTACACAGATACTACACAGATACTACACAGTTACTACACAGTTACTACACAGATACTACACAGAGATGACATTTTCTCTTGTTACAAACAATAGAGCTTTAATGAATGCTATCTATTGTGGTAAATTCTTTTGTTGATTTGGTAAAATATGTTCTTCTAATATAGATGGTTTCCCCTTTGGTGAGCTGATGGAGTATGTTATTGTTGATGCTCTTATTTCTGTCTATATTTTACTTTCCACAGTACTTGAAACACGTCCTGTATCAGTACATGATCGGCAAAGAACCAAAGGTAAGTCTTTAATTGGCGATTCCGCCAGTATTCAGTTTTGAATGTCAGGGCTATATTGTTGGACCTTTCATTATTATTGTGCCTGAGCAGAGATTGCACAATGAAAACTTTGGAGATATATTGTTGAAAACTAAGCACTGGTTGATAATCCCCCTTTAAGAACCCATGGGTTCTACTCGTTTTGAATTTATACTACTACTTGAATTATAGTGTTGAGCTACTCACATCAAAACCTTGATTGATAGGTGTTGAAGTCTTCACATCCAACATCCTTCATTTATAGGTTTTGAGGTACTCACATCAAACACCCTTCATATAATAGGTGTTGAGGTACATCAAACACCCTTGATTTATATGTTTTGAGGTACTCACATCAAGTATTTCAGGTACTCCCATCAAACACCCTTCGTATATATATATATGTGTTGAGGTACATCCTACACCCTTTATTTATATGTTTTGAGGTACTCAAATCAAGGGTTTGAGGTACTCACATCAAATTCCCCATGCTTTATATGTTTGGTGTTACATTATTTGGCTCGTTTAATATGGTGGATACATTCCTCCACTCATTTAAAAGTGTTATATTCTTTGAGAGCAAGTGTGTATTATTTATTCTGTATTACCTAACAGATCTTTCTGTTGTCAAGTTCTTATTCACTGTAGGCAAATAGCATCGTTAGAAATGGAATTCTGTAACTGCAATACCTATCTATCAGACAATTCAGTGTTACAATCTGGAGGACAATTTTTCCCTGTGATCTGTCTGTCTTTCAAATTAAATTTGTAACTTAATTAAATGTCAAAAATCTTTTGCTACTACTGATCAAGAAATGCTTCTTCTGCTCTGTGCATTTGTCATTGTTCTTTTCTTTACAATTTTTTTTCTGGCATCCCTTTTGTCTGTGGGATGTCAAGAAAACCATTTGGTGATGAATAAGACATGTAGACCATCATCTCCCAGGGCATCCTTATTTTGTGGTATGTCAAGTTTGACATTTGGTAATGAATAAGACAACGTAGACCGTCTCCCTATTGTCTGTGGCATGTGAAGTAAACAGTTTGGAAATGCATAAGACATGTAGACCTTCATCTCCCAGGGCATCCTTATCTGTGGTATGTTAGTTACTCCATTTGGTAATAAGACACGTTTCTATGTCTTCCAGGGCACTACTTGAAGTTGATTATGACAATAAACAGAAGTCTGCGTATGTGGCTGAGAGATTTAATATGACTTTGTGCCGTGAAGAGTCAATCAACCGATCTCTCATTTGTTGACTTTTAAATGTCACAAAAAATCAGTTAAAGATGGTGGAAGACTGGAATAAACAATGTGCAGGATAATAAGCTGTGTGTGTCTACTTAGCTGGTGATGTCGGTACTCACCCTAGTAGTATCTAGCTTTGAATTTTGTTTTTCTTGCATTAATTAACTTAACCCTGCCATCTAAAGTGAATGAGGAGCACTATCATAGGCCTCTTCATACATGTGTAGCCTCCACGGCCACATAGCACTCTCTGATGGCCAGCGAGGCAAGACGTCTTTGGCTCTCCTCTGGCAACTCATGACATGTCCTTGTTTTAAAGCTCTTTTGTATTGATTTATTAATTAATATATTATGGCATTTATTAAACGTAAGCTATATCTATTTTGAGGGGTCAAATATAAATGCCTACCAACAATAGTTTCCCACAGTAGAAAAAAAATACATTGTAGGTGAAATGATTGTTACTATGAATCAAATGTCTTCAGCCTATAAAGTGTCTTTGGCCAATAAAGTGACTTTGGCCTGTAAAGTGTCTTCAGCCTATAGTGCCAGTGTATTCTTCCTTAAAAGATGGAGTCAGAGTCACCCATATTGGTTGTGATAGTCAATGCAAGTCAGGAATAATGCAATAATAGTCCAATAGTCCTGAAGTGGAGTAGATTTCTATATTTAAATGCCAGTACATAGTTACATAGTCACATGACATTTATCAAGAATCAATGAATTGATAATCAAACACGGATCTTTCTCCCAGAAATACGTAAACATAGGTCAAATATTTGCATTGCATCTGTCTCAACTCTTTTATGTTGTTTTGTTCTGTTCCAGACTATGGCCAAAGTTATTGCAGCTGTAGTCCGGTTTTCACCGGATCAGACGAAAGAAATAATTGCCAAAGAAGAAGCCAAGCAAGCCAAGATTGTAAGTACAAATGTTCTGAAACGATCAGAAAAAGAACAGAAAAAATAAATTGTGATGAAATTGCAAACTTCTACCTTATGTGGAATGCTATGATATCTTAGGAGGTTAATGAACATGAATGATTTTGTTACTGATAAACCCTAATTCACAATGGTGCAATCTGATTGGTCCAAAAAGCCATTAATGATGACTGGTCTCCAATTGAATATAAGGACTGGCTAGGCTAGGCTCTTCCAGAAGCCAGCTTAGGAGAAATTAATTGTTATTGTAATTAATTGCTAGCGGCCCATGATACAGCTGCCTCTTTGGACAAATACGGTAGAAAATGACGTCATTCTCATTGTAACACGATTCTGTGTTCAGATCTGACAATCATGACAATGTACAGTGTACACAATAGCTATGTACCTATGTAAATGCACACCAATGACCTAATTCCGTACTAGCTGTAATTATGTGACTTCACATAACAGTTGCTAATCAATACTTATATGTTATATTTGAATTATGTAGCATATAGTAACGGATAGTTGAATTTTAAAGTTCGTATTTGAGGAAATGTTTAGATGAAGGCCTTATTTGTCGAATGGGTTTTGTATCTTCAAAATAAGTAGGTCATCGACTTACTTAATTTGCTCACTTATTTAATTACTTAGTTTCATTGTTCGTCATCAATTTAAATTACAAGTGATATTTTTAACTATTCCAACCATGCTGTTAATTAAGGTCTGCTTATAGTTATAGAATCTGGAGGAATCAATTTTTGTTGTTGTAGGGTTACAATATGAAAACTACTTGAAACAGGGAATCACCAACAACACAACAAATTTCACGAAGGAAACATAATTATGCAGAGTAAAAACAAGATTTCCCCTCCGCCTTTTCAGTTTAGGATAAATGTAAACAGCTTTGTTATGTAATTGATGTGCATGTTGTGATTACCTTGTTTTTTGTATAGCATTAAAATTCTGTTTATTTTGATTCTTATTGATTCTTCATTTCTTTTATTCCGTCCCCTAAGACAACTTCCATTTCAGTTACTAATGTACCCCCTAAACCAAACCAGCTTGCATAGAGTCAGTTATGGTACGGTAGTGTATCTTTTCACTGCATGACATTACCACCGGCAGCTTCTGGAAATATATTTTTCCTTCTTGTTGGGTTTTTGGGGTTTTTTTTGCATTAATTTGTTTGTTTTTTAAAAAGTTTTATTATTTTTAATTTCTTTATCTATTTTTTATATGTCCATATTTTTTTCAATTTGACATGGCTATTAAAAGAAGAGAAAAATAGTGCTACACAGATCAATTTTAAGGAGCCCGATACTTCTACATAACACAAGCAAATCAGCTACTGGCACATGTATGATTATCTATTACGGCACTCTACATACCCCATCCCATAATCAGAATAAGCTATCACCGATGACCTCTACCTTTTCCGTGACATCTCTTAGGGTAAGGTGGGAGAGTTGTACTTTTGGTCTTTGGGTAGCAGCTAACTTTTTACTTTTGGATTTTTCCCCCTTTCTTGCTTTAAGGCTGGACCCCTGTCAGTCCTATTTTCACCTGACAAGCAATCCCCTTATGGCTAGTATGGTATGGTATTAATTAATCAACTATACTAATTACTTATTCAACATGGCTGCATGGGGAAGATAAACATGATAAACATGCTTCAAGCTACATTCAACGTTTTCCAAGATTTTTGCAGATTTTGGTTTGTGGGAACTGAGATATTAGGAGTACATTGGTACAGTGATATGATATCCTCATCCCTCCTGCATCATCATCATCACCTGGAGGCAGAATTGATTTTGGTGTAACATGGGAACAGACCTTAAGAGGATCATTGTACAGTGATATGCTATCCTCATCCCTCCTGCATCATCACCTGGAGGCAAAATTGATCTTGGTGTAACATGGGAACAGATATTAAGAGGATCATTGTACAGTGATATGCTATCCTCATCCCTCCTGCATCATCACCTGGAGGCAAAATTGATCTTGGT
>JAODAG010156312.1:0-10390 GCA_027574785.1 Orphnurgus asper
CCGTACCCGACTGTCCTACTATGGTCATTTCAGGAGATTTTTAAGATGAATAATAAAACTGGTTTTTAATGTGTTTTCCATTTCTGAGATATTTTTTTAGTAGGCTAGTGTACATGCACTATATTTGAGGTAGTCATACATAGTGTATTTGTGTTTTACAAGTACCATATCAAGATATAATTCATGCGATCTTACATGTAGTACATGCATACCTCAAATGTTGGATACATACATGAATATGTATAAGTTAGGAGATAGACTAGTATCTACAAACCCTATGTACATGCACTATATTTGAGGTGGTCTTACATGTAGCTACATTAATCAAATATAGGATACATACATGAATTTGTATAAGTTAGGAGATAGACGCGAGCATCTACAAACACTATGTACATGCACTATATTTGAGGTGGTCATACATGGTGTATATAGCTTTATGGTGTTTTACAAGTACCATACCAAAGATATATTTGAGGTGGTCTTACATGAAGTACATTCCTCAAATGTAGGATACATACACATGTACATGCACTATAGTACCATACCAAGTAAATACCTCTGTAAATGCATAGCAAACTGTGTGATAAACAGTAATGCCAATGACTGATAGAGAACGAATAATAATGAAATCCCATTAATCTCGTTAACTTTCGCCTCTCCTCTGCAGAGATCTGTCCTGCTGGGTTCTGCCTGAATGGTGGTACCTGCCTAGTTCCCAGTCCCGGTGACTACCTCTGCATGTGTCCTCTATCGCACGCCGGTTCAAACTGCCAAGACGGTAATGTCCTCTCTTCACTACCTGACGTAATGTCATGTCTGTTTGAATTACGTCACGGCGGAAATTAACGTGGGTGTACCACCAACCGTGTTCATAGAGTGTGTGCTTCGTTGACGTAAAACAATTTGTGCGTTGCCGGTATGGTAAATTATTCAGAGTCTGGAATTGTAAAGTTGAAGTGAATTCTATCAATGCGATATAAAAGACTGTGTAGTACTCTTGTACTCTAAATAATGGAACATGGATTTGTACTCATATAGGTGGATATATGGATAATGGATCCTTGTACAAAATATGGATCATTGCCACAAAGAGATTTCCATGAGTTCTACTTCTTTCTTACAAAGCGATGTGAGATGGATTCTCACCCACTGAGATGGCTCCCATGCAACATGTTATGCAACTTATCGAGCGTTCTTGTTCGCTCGATAAAGTTGGCATGCATAACCTTGATCTGTTTCCTCGGAGGTGGATTAATTCAGTAGTGATCGCTGCATACGTTACAACGTAAAGTTATGTAATATGGATTCAAGTTCCCCCAGAGGTGGCTCCCATGCAGTTCTGTAGTGACGTTCTTGTTTGCTTCGATAAGTTGCCTCACCTGGATCTGTTTCCTCGGAGGTGTGTCCCACTCAGTAGTGATTTCTTGAATGCTTGACAATGTAAAGTTAATGAAATGACTCTTTATCAACATATCTGAATCCATGGTGTATCCGTGATTACGTTATTATGTAAGTACTTTCGTTTGCACAGAGATGGATCCGTGTGATAGTACTCCCTGTGCTAATGGAGGATCCTGCATCTTGGAAGCTGACAACACCTTCATCTGCTCGTGCGCAGACGGATACGGTGGAGTTAACTGTGGAACATGTGAGGAAGATAATTAATTTACTCTTTCTGTAATTTCTAATCCCCTCAACCTGCCAATAATGTTCATAAATCTCTTTTGAGACCTTTAAGGGACTACCGTGCTAGCTTAGAGGTCTACTTTAGTTAGTATATTAGGAAGCATCGTAGGCTCAGAAAGAATCCCTGTTTGTCACGGTGTTGATGATTTAGTATATTAAGGGTTATGCATGAAGCCTCACAGGCTCATAAAGAATCCCTGTCCATGTTGATAGTTTACTATATACGGGTTAGGAAGCCTCGTAGGCTCATAAGCTTCCCTGTCCGTGTTGTGATCGTGGATGAACCGGCGATGTGGTGTTCAATCGTGGAACTGTTACAAGTTTAGACCATTTTTTTTAATTTATCCAAATTATTAATATGCGAGGTTAATTCGGACCAGTTTCATCATACTGTGAATTGGCACTTTCCCTGACTGTTCAGCCATGGCGATTTAATGTTACACTTTGCTCAGAGATGATTAATGTAAATGACTGTTCCTTTTTTCATGTAAATTGGAGAAATTTTTAAATTCCATCTCTGGTCCAATAGGAACGCTAAGGATTTGGTTTCTCATTTCTTGCTTGTACATGATGTATACATGCTCCTACTCGTACAGATAAAAACCATGCAAATATGAGTGTTCGTTCCTATTGTCTCATTCGTAACGATGTAGAACATGCATATTCACCTTATCATAACTCACACGAGGCAACCTCGGGTTTTCGTCCCCCCGAGGGGAATTATGTCATATAACTTTTCCCCGTAATGTCGACCTCCTATCCTCCCCAACGCAGTGGTTTGCCCCGCCAACTATTGTCAAAACAACGGTCTCTGCCAAGTCAACGGAACGTCCTTTGAGTGTTTCTGCCGGGAGACGTTTACCGGCCAGTTTTGCGAGGAAGGTACGTAAACCACAAATTGACAGCCGCCAAATCTAGACCAAACTCATTCAAAGAGAAAAAAGGTTGTTAAAGAAAGTACCCCAATCTTTACAGTCTAAATTGAAGGTACCCCCTGCAGCAGACTATTTTGGTCTCGTGCCTCTCTGGCGACGGAGTGTTGTTTGAGCAAAAGAGACGACTATTCACTTACACACTTGGCCCGTGCCTGCTTGGTGCTGGAATGTTTTGGGTGCCAATTATCATTTTAGTGGGTGTTTTTTTGTTTTATTTTGAGATGGTAAGTTGGGGAGAGAGCGGGGGAAAAGTTGCGGGTGCCATACCCCTTCCTCTATCGGTATCTCGTGCCTATGCCCCACAAACCCACGGTAGCTGTGATCTGCTGCCATTGTACAATTATACATGCTGACCTATACCTCTCGTTGACTAGGTGTGTGGAAAGAAGGAGGTGCCATTCGTTGTGTAGGCTAGACGTTTTTGTCTGTCTTGAATTATTTGTTTGCCCGAAATGTTAGCAACCATACATCAACAGTGCAACAGTGCTTTTTTGTACTGTTTTGTTACTGGTCACTAATCTTCCATTCAGGTACATTGTTTTTGCTTTGACGGCTTTCAGTTCTGAACTTAAATACAGAATTTAACTATCGAGATTTGTTACAGATAACCTACCTTTCCCAGACTACCATCGGTCAAATAACTCAAGACTCCAAACAACAGAAGCACGGACGAGTCAATTCCGAGCCGGTTATGTTGTTTAAGAATTGAGACACGATCATCGATAGAGTTTAGGATTAGCCACATTTTGTAAGAAGATAATGCACATGACTGTCCTATTTGACGATGAAGTATGCATGATTTCCCTTCAGCGACGGACCCGTGCGATCAAGATCCTTGTAAGAACAATGCCACCTGCATCGCCGATGATGATGACGCCTCCTTCCGATGTGAATGTCCTCCTGGGTTTGGAGAGTCCGACTGTGGAACCGGTAAATAATTAACTTAATTCCCTACTGCCCTTGGTCTGTAATTTATTTCTTTCGTCAACAACAAATGATGCTGGGTTGCATACATTATAGTCCCGGGCAGAGAATTTTGCCATTCAAACCCAGTTTTGCATTATTTGTATTATGGGAATCGCCTTTTAGATTGGCAAATTATGTAAAATGTTTTGGGGTTGTTATTTTAAAGTGTCCCAACTGTGCAAATGAACTAGCCCCAACTGGAATATACTGGTTCCAACACCTAGAACTGTTGATTCAAGAATAGCCTATAAACTTCTTTTCATTTCCAGTTGGTACCAACTGGGTTCAGCTGTTGCATAATTGGTCATTGTTGTCTCGCTCCCTCACACAATATTCACAGACTAATTTGAATAATTTAATTTGAACGCTTGTACACCTTCTACACTGTCATTACTATATCCGACGCATCACAATTTACGATTGAAATTTTCAATAAACAAAATAAGAAACATGTTTCTTCCACGACCGGTTTGCATCCGGTGAGGCCTGAACAAGATGCCATCTTCTTCTTCTTCTTTTTTATTTCGCGCCTCGTCCTGCAGAGGTGTGCTCGGAAGGCTACTGCCAGAACGGTGCAATCTGTCGGGTCATGTTCGGAGAGGAGTTGTGTTTTTGCCCGGAACCATTCACTGGGCTGACTTGCGAGATTAGTAAGTAATAATGATAATTACCCAGACGCACTAAGACTGTAGCAAAATTGTCGTAGTGTCGTAGCCCTCCATTTCATCAATAGTATTTCACAAAACGTATGCTCCAAATGGGGCATTCATATGATTATATGTATATATGCTAACAGTTGATCCTTCTTCTCTGAGGTCATAACGGGGGGATTGGGTTTCTGCTGTCATCCTGCTGCCACCACGTAATATTGAAATGTCCATATAAGGTTAAACCGTTATGTTGTATCATGCATTACAAAATTGTAATTTGACACATTTCTTGCTTTTCTGTTTGCCCCCGCGTAGTACGTACCCCCTGCACCAGCAATCCGTGCCTGAACGGAGGTAACTGTACCCACGGAAACGACACCTATGAATGCACTTGCCCAGCTGGTAGAGAGGGCACTAGGTGCCAAACAGGTACGGTAATCCAAACTGCGAATGGTGAAAGTGAGGGTCGTTTTTCCGAAAGTTTACTTCAAACCTGAAACCAGTTATAGAGTGCACGGTTCTCTAGGTTACCAATAGTAACTCGTCCTCGGTTACGGCATCGACATATGAAAGTTATGACTTGCTTGCACATGTTTGAATTAGTGGAGAATATGTGCTATCTGCTGTGTTGTAAGGCAAGACAGGTGTGGTGGAAACCTCCTATTTTGGCGTCTTTGTTTTACCAATCGTGCCGACAAAACGTGAACCATAATTATTTTTTTTTGGTATATCTTTTGTTAAAATTTTGATTAATTAACCCATAATCCCATAGAAAGCCTGAACGCGGTACTAAAATTGAAGTGTATTTTTCACCAAATCGTTAACGAGGTTGCCTTTCAGTTACAAAAATAAGATTGATCTCACATTGTAGATATGACACGTCGCTGTAATGTTAAGGTAAAACTTTGGGTGACCGTTTCTAACTAAGTGAAATTTGTCAATTTTCCGAAGCTTAAAATATAGGGGGGAGGGGAAATGGACATCTTAACTATTCTATTACATGGGTGTATGTACAAGGCTACAATTCACGAAAAACAACAAAACGTTTGCCAAAACATATTTTTTCAAACACATTTAAAAGACAAAAATGAAACCTTTTACTCTCTTAACACTATACATTTTTAGTTATTGTATAGCGCCACCAATAGGGGTAGTAATATACAACTAGTCTCCCTTGTGAAATGCTACATGAGCGCCCTTTGCACACTTAGTATACAATCACATGGGATTTACCCAAGCTGAAGAAGTAGGTGGCCTGTGTTTCTTTGTTATGCTTTCAGGCAGTAATATTTACTTGAATTAAGGTAGACATTGAAGTTAAAGAAAAAGAATATTCAGGTATTGGGTGTTCTTGTTCATCTAGTACAGTGGGGGAAATGATACGGAGCGTGACGATATATTATTTTTATCAATCGCTGTGTTGTTCTTCCTTCCAGCTGTTTGCATCCCGGTTGATTACTGTCAGAATGGTGGCAACTGCCTGGTCGATAGAAATGGTGGTAACCTGTGTACCTGCCCCCCTGGTTGGACCGGGGACAGCTGCAGCGAAGGTGAGCCAAGGTCTAGCTTGTGGGTAGCTACGTCGACTCTTTAAAGAAAGGACCTACCAAAGGAACACAAAAGGAATATATAGAAAGGAATATAGCTGCGTCTTGTTTTTGTTTAACGTTGGAGGAACAACATCTCGCTATCAATGCAAATGCACTTAACTCGATGCAATTGATCTTAAACTTTGTGTCTCACACTTCCACTCGCTGAAATTATGTAATGCTGCCTTAAAAATTCCCCTCTGAAAGCAAAGTGTACATATTATTCAAACAAAAACCCAATTAAAATCTCAAACAAAAACCCAATTAAAATTTATGTTAGTCCATTCGATGTGTTCCTTTAGGGGTTATTATATGAAAATGAGGGTTTTTACCCATTATATTTAAATCTTCCCAGGGAATAATGGAGAAGGTCTCTCCATATACGTTTCTCAACCTCGGCCCCTGCGAGTCATAGTCTGGCTCTCGGAGGACCCTGAGGTCTCTTTGGTTTGGGAAAATCGTCGATAGAAGGCCAAAGCCACGTGCCCGATTGTAATTACCCGTCGCCGTCATTTCCTATCCAGCTTTCGGGCCGTCGCTCACAAATTTGATGCCGTTACGAATGGCTCGAGGGCCAGTCTCTCTCTCGTCACACAGGGCGGATTTCCCTCTGACCCCTTGCCCGCCAAAACGAATTCTCTTTCGCCCGGCCGAAATACAGATTCGCGGGGGTGTTTTCCATCATCTTTGAACGAGCGAGTTGCTTTGCTCTTCTAAAAACGATAACGAGTTGTTTTTATGTTTTTTTTGTTTTACCCCTGACCTTCATACTGACATTTATTTCGTTTCCTTGAAGATGTGGATGAGTGTCAGAGTAATCCCTGTAAAAACAATGGCCTGTGTCTGGACGGCCAGAACAGGTTCTTCTGCAACTGCGATGAAGGATTTGGTGGGCAGACGTGTGAAGACCGTAAGTTAATTGTTCCTTTGTTTCTTTTCATAATGCCAAGAAGCCTTGATTCTTTTATAATATAAACAATCCATATATTACTTAAAATCATTTCATACCATCTGTAACAAATCCCAGTGACTTGTCTCAATGTTTTACATACTAACTACTCATACTGATACATATTTTGCCTAATTGCCCTTAATGACAAGTTGCTGACCCAATCATGATATTTCTAGGAAGGCACTGACCATTCATATCCCTGGCCAGAGAGAGATTGTTCCAAAGGTAACATTGATAAAATAAGTTTGGGTCATGCCCTCCTGGGCTAGGTTCCTCTAGTGTCAGTATTATTATAATTTGTCATACCTTCCTGGTCTAGGTTCCCCAAAGTTTTATCTGCTAGTCCTATGTCCTCAAACAGGAATCCTTCCAGCTTCCAATGTGACCGACTTTTATCATCCTGTTTTAATGCATACATCCCTGCAATATATGCCTTCAAGTCTGGTGTTTGTACATTAATCTTTAATCTTTTGTTATATACGTCACTAGATTATGCTCAGAAACTCTAAAATTTGTAAACTAGTTTCGCATTCAGCCTTACATCCATCGTCTTAATTCCAGTCAAGAATTTGCTACAATACTGACACGAATCGTGCTCGAACCATTGTCATTTCTTACTTAACCTAAAAGCATTAAATGAACTCGTGCCATGTAGCCTTTGATATCCCCCAAACATACTTGATATAATACCAGATTGAGAAACCACTCTCCTATCCTCTATTTTGGGGACAGAAATACCAAGTTATCACTAGGATGGTGTTAGGTGGTGGTAAATTTTTTAATCAAGTTGCTATCTTTCTCCACACCAGTGTCGTCGCCAGCCAACGAGAACGAGTCGTTGAGCAGCTTGGAGCTTCCCCTGGAACCCTGGTGGTTGGCACTAATTGCACTCATTTCTCTATTGTTCATCATCTTTGCTGTAGTCTGTCTGTGCACCATACGGCGGCAGAACCAGGAGGAAAAGAAATTTAGACAAGAATTGATGAAAACCTAGCACTTAAAATAACACGCACTAATTTCATGATTTTATTTCCTGTTTGCTTAAATTTTCCTTACTAACATGTACATAAAGACCTTCATCAAACATCGTATTGTAAAAAAAGCCATATATTACCATATACCATTATAGTACCATATAATATAATACCAGACTAAATAATACCATATCATATAATACCAGACACCATATAATTCCAGATACCACATAATTCCAGACATCCTGTAATATTAGATATCATATGGTACCGGACACTGGTGCACTAATTATCTTCGCAATGAACTCAGCAGTCCATGTAGGTGGCCATATACTAACGACCTGCAGAAGAAACAGCTAAAATGAGCATTTTCAGCCGAGTTGTTTGTAAAAGTTGGCCAAAGGTCACCTACGAAACGACCTCCAAAGTAACCCCCAAGGGCATAAAACGTGGCTTTTGCTGCCTGTGCCCAATTGTCTTATCCAGTACTCGGTGTCAAGTTTATAATTTATTGTATGGATGCCTCGAAAACAAATTTACAAACTTTTACGGAACCCCCATGCTTGTCGAAGTATATGGCATTTAAAAGGCACATGCGGCGATATCGTACGGGTAATTTTGTAAGTTCTACGTATTTCCTCACAATTTGGATACTCACAGATGTGATTCCATCTTCCTTTGGCAGAAAGTAAGCTGACGAAAAATATTTATATCATCAAGCAAAAATCCATGATATCAGCTTACAAAAGATGATGTTCACCGGAGGTGTCTGGTATTATAATGGTATCTGGTATTATATGGTGTCTAGTATTATTATGGTTCTATCCTAAATCCATTATTTATAAATATCATCGTTTTGTAACGATTTGTATTATAGAATTCTTGTTGTTCAATGAACTGTTGTTTGATTTATCCAGTTGTCTTGAAGCCAGCTGGTTTTGTGGCTTGTGACTCATTTTGTGGCTTGTGACCATTCCTATGTTAAATGGAGTGCCAATGTCATATATATAGACTGACATCTTCATTGGAGTCATCTGATTAGATGTTGAGCATCCTCCCTTCCTCCCCTCCCCCTCAGTAATGAATAACAGCTACATGCTTCATTGCTTCAATACCAAACCTGTCCGTTTGCTTCTCGCATTTTCTTCCTCTTGCATCCTCTTTCTCTTGCATCCTCTTTCTCTTGCATCCTCAAAGGTATAGTATTGCTTGAAGTTTAATTTTTCCGTTAAAGTTTAACGCTGCCATATCATGATAAAGAATGGATCATGCACGGTCCAGCTGCTGGTAGTGCCAAACTCGGTACATTGTGGGCGAGATACGTCCTATGTGGTGGCGTAAAGGCCCAAGTAGGGTTACATGGAATATATGCCTTAGCGAATGTTCAGACGATAACGTTGAAGATAAATTTGCTTTGTTTTATTGTTCAGTTTTATGAGACAAATTTGACCCAGGAATTCATTAATCTCGCCAGAGAATTTGAACTAAATTTTGTTGGCATCAGTTTAGTCAAATGTGAATGTGACACGTTTGGTCATCGAAAAACATCCCAGCATACCTAACAGACTTTATCAGGTCAATTTCTGTTACACTATTTACCTTCATTGCAGGTTATAATTTACACCCTGAACCTCACAATGTTACCTGGGACCACATTGTGATCACTCGGGACCTCAAAATAACCACTCTGAGCACTAAATAATCATTCTGGACCTCAATATGTCTCCTTGGACCCCTCTACATGATGGTTCCAAGCCCCATAAATATCTCCTGGGACCTCGTAATGGTAATTTCTGGCCCTCAAAAAGGTCACTCTGAACCTCGGAATTCCCAAGGGAGATAAATATAGTTTCTGCAAAAGGTGTTCGGCCTATTAGAAATTAATGTTAGTGACTGGTACCTTGCCCTCATTTCCTTCCCTAGTACTGCAAATACCTCCAACCCCTGTGGGCACACCTACCTCTTTTTCTTGTGTGACGATTTTCCTCGTTACGTTTTGTAATCAAATGTCTTTACATGTTCTGTATTATAAGTATAAAGCAGCACTTCTCTACCTGGCATCTATATCAGTTGTCTGAATTGTCTAGATAAATAATAATACTAAATCCCCCACTCAATAACCAAAAATTGTCATATTCTCAGAAACTCCAGATGATTCTCTCTGCTAGGTTTTTTTTTACCTTACAACTACATTTGTTAATTACCAGTAAATAATATATGACTTATATAACCAGACCACACTTTTAGCTTGGTCAAGGGTTGATTTTTATGTTTGCAAATTTCTGAAGGCATGATCAGAATTCTAGGGAAATTCAGCTCCATATTATAATACAAAACAGTTGTTTTTAAGGAGTGTCTCATTTTTGCCAGTGGTAAAATATCGACGCAAGTTCCAACAAGCATGACCCGGAAACGTCTACCATGGTAACTTTCAATGGTGGGTATAAGCAGCACATGCAGCTACAATTTAGATCGGAGTGGTTTCATGTTTTATGCTGTTCATTTATTTCAGTTGAAGGTAAGGTTAGACCTCTTCACGAACGAATCACATGCTTGTATTTTAATGGTCGTTTGACGGCACATAGTTTTTATTGGTAAAATAAAAATGTGATAAGAATTTTCAGAGAGTGTCAGC
>JAODAG010156423.1:0-14550 GCA_027574785.1 Orphnurgus asper
TGGCCATGGTCTTATTGGTGGAGACATTACTGGTGGCCATGGTCTTATTGGTGGAGACATTATTGGTGGCCATAGTCATATTAGTGAAGACATTACTAGTGGCCATGGTCTTATTGTAGAAACATTACTGGTGGCCATGGTCTTATTAGTGGAGACATTACTGGTGGCCATGGTCTTATTAGTGGAGACATTACTGGTGGCCTTGGTCTTAGTAGTGGAGACATTACAGGTGGCCATAGTCGTATTAGTGAATACATTACTGGTGGCCATGGTCTTATTAGTGGAGACATTACTGGTGGCCATGGTCTTATTAGTGGAGACGTTACATGTGGCCATGGTCTTATATGTGAAGACGTTACATGTGGCCATGGTCTTATTAGTGGAGACATTACTGGTGGCCATGGTCTTATTAGTGGAGACGTTACAGGTGGCCATGGTCTTATTAGTGGAGACATTACTGGTGGCCATGGTCTTATTAGTGGAGACATTACATGTGGCCATGGTCTTATTAGTGGAGACATTACTGGTGGCCAATTTTCTTATTAGTGGAGACATTACTGGTGGCCATGGTCTTATTGGTGGAGACTTTACAGGTGGCCATGGTCTCTAAATGTTAAAAACATTTAGCCTTTTGTGTATGGAAATTTGAATTATTTTGTGTTTATTCTATATTTAGGGTTGGTTATTTATAGGATTATTGTCTCGTATTGTTTAAGGACTTGTTGTAATGTTTTACTTATGCATATTTTTATACTTTTTTTAATTGTTTCGTTTACGTCTGTCTTCTTTTACTTCCACTCTCATATTTTCCTGTAAACTGAGGGCCTCGGGTGACATTAGTATTTACAGCTAAACCAAGAATCGCCCTCATTATTCTTAAATTTAATTAATAAATATTACAAGGGATGGTAAAACAATTTCAGTAGATTATCTCTCTCCTTTTCGTCGTCAGCTTTGATGTTCTTCACAGTCGGCAAAGAGCTGTTTTCATCGAAGAGTCCGAATGTGGTATACACCAGGGCTCTGAAACGGTGCAAGAACAACGATGAGGTACATGTTTCAGGTGCTTGGGGGGAGGAAGGAGGGGTAATTAGTTGACCATTCTATGGTTCACCTCTTGTAGGTTGTACTCGACACCTATGAATCACAAAATATGATTATCAGGTTTCACAGGGTTTGTAACCTCTCACAACACCTATGAATCACAACATATGATTATCAGGTTTCACTGGGTTTGCTAACCTCTCACAACACCTAATAATCACAATGTATGATTATTAGGTTTCACTGGGTTTGCTTAACCTCTCACAACACCTATGAATCACAAGATATGATTATCAGGTTTCACTGGGTTTGCTAACCTCTCACAACACCTAATAATCACAATGTATGATTGTTAGGTTTCACTGGGTTTGTAACCTCTCACAACACCTAATAATCACAATATATGATTATTAGGTTTCACTGGGTTTGCTAACCTCTCACAACACCTAATAATCACAATATATGATTATTAGGTTTCACTGGGTTTGGCATTGGCGACATCATTCCTACCAAGTGCTGTAAAAAAATCCTGCCGCCTGGAAAATATTTCACAGAAAATCGTCATTTGAATCCGCCTCTCGTAGGTCACCGCCGTGTTTGGCCTGCCTCTAAAAGGTTACGGTGAGATGACAAGGAGAAGAAGGAGAAGGCATGTCAGGTAAGGTCACAGAATTCAAAGTTTACCTCCGTTTCAGTTTATTTTTCTCTGTTCTTCCTCAAATGAGGTATAAGAGACTGACGGATATTAATTCAAATTACAATCAAGTAAAATACCTGCAATAAAGAGTCATTGGCAATAATTTTGTATTCTTTGTGAAAGAATGTAAAGGTCTTTAGGTTCAAATACAAAGTTCAATATAACTTCTGTCCTCATGGAAGGCACTTCTGTAAAACTGAACCTGCAGTAAGGAGTTGCTGGGTCAATATATAATCTTTGTTGAAGAAAGTATAGGTCATTGAATTCAAAGTTCAATAGAATTTCTGTCACATGGGTGCAGATCATATTAAATTTTTTGCAGTTGCATCCAGTAAAACTGCACCTGCAATATGGAGTTGCTGGGTTCAAAGGTCCATAAATAATCATTGTTAAAGAAAGGATAGGTCATTGAATTCAAAGTTAAATATAACTTCTGTCACATGTATGGATGCAGGCCTTCCATTTGTAGTGCTTGAAGTTATACACATCAACTTTGTACAACTAAAGCATGCAGAGCAGAGACTACACCATATGATACCAAAAAGAATAAATTTTATAGCATTTCCTGGTTGTCTTTAATTAACCACTGCGACTTTCATTTGACTATACTTTGTGATCAGTAGCCTCCGTGACTCTATCTAGTCTATCTGTATCAGGTTCTGCATTACTAATAATTAGCTGTACGCTGCTCTTGGACGAATTGAGCTTCTGTACTCGTCGTTGACCTTAAAAGTCTAAGCGTGTGACATATCTGGTGGGCATAACCCAGGGGCAGATAGCCCAATAGGCTGCATAATAAGCCTAAGGCCCGGCCTGCAAAAATTCGTGAATAATCTCATGATAATTAAGTTTGTGCAAGTGAATGCACTGACTTGATGTGCATCTTTCAGTCTTGACCTCGGGTTGTTCTTGGTTCGTTTTAGAGCCCAATAATTATCCCTCCGCACTGCAGTTGGATGCCATCAGGTGTAGGTGCATTTAGATCACAATTTACTTCAACAAATTCATTCAGTAACACTCAGCCTAAAGCCCAATTAAAGCTTAAATCTGCATCCTGACTTAACTGTAGGACAACCTATTTCTATTCCAGTCACTTTGAGTACGAGAAAGACGGCGTGATGCACATGAGGGTCAAGTTCTACATCGAAGGTCCAGACAAGAAAGGGACAGTCAACTGTGAAGTTCGAGAGGTAATAATTATGTTGTGGTTTTCATCATTTGTAGCCAAAAAAGAAGAAATTGTGATGAAATGTCGACAGTACTTGCCTGTTTCTATAAATTGAAAATTTCATCAAGGTTTTTTTAATGTATTTTTCTCGTTTCGAAGGCCTACCTGGTCCTCTTTTTTTTCTGTTGGGTTTCATCAAAGACCCCAATACATTTAGGGTTTCTTTTTCTTATGCCAGGGTTTATCAATAACTCCAATTTATTTTAGTTTTCTCTTTTTCTTATGCCAGGGTTTATCAATAACTCCAATTTATTTTAGTGTTTCTTTTTGTTTTGCCATATTTGGTTGCTAGGCTGAAAGTTTCAAGAACCTATGCATTCAGGTGTATGTTAATAAGTCGACAGGTCTTAATGTGGAAAAAAAATGTGATTTCTCCATAAACATGTTTTACTGATGTCATACTTGGCACGGTCATGTTAGGGTTTTTTTTTGGGGGGGGGTGAGATTAGCTTGTAAAATGTGGAATCTAAAATAGAATGTCATTTCCAATTGGGATTTGGTACAATGATGCAACAATTTGAAAATGCAAGATCTCTCCACTGTGTAACATATTGGCTTCACATTTGGTATGGCTGGTAGACCGTTATATCCTACAATGTTTTGGATTTACATTGTTTATATTCACGAGTGGTCGGGGCTACATTGGAAGTTATTGGCATCGTAAGTTATAATCATGGAAACTCAAAGTTAACATGTGTCGAGCTCCATGTGAGCACGCGCCATGCTATGAGAACGAATCTGTGGAATGAAAATGTGCCACTAGGAAGTTTAAGGGTTTTAATCTCGATATTCTTTGTTATAAGTTAACCTTCAAACAACCAGCTTCGTTCAGAAAACCCTAGATATTTTTCTTGAAAAGAGACCGGTGGCAAAATACCTATGTAATCCTATCTACAACTGAGCTACATGAAATATCTGACATGAGGACATGAGGGCAGTTGTGCATTCTGGATTTCTTGGGGTTTAAGGAATAGGTTAAAAAGTCACAAAATAATTTACCATCCATGATGAACCCTTTGAATCTATGAAAATGTAGGTATTGTGTCTATGTATGATGTTATTGGCTGCATGAATCATAGAAGGGGAAGGAAGGAGGGTATTCAAAATGGCTGAAATGTCAAAGTGACTGGTAATGCTCTGGAGAGTTGAACAACCTTCACTTGCCTTTAAAACAAAACTTCTTTTAATTTATCGACAAACTATTACTACTTGAAGCACATGTTTGTAATCACATTATTCTTAATTTTCTACTGTGGTATGAAGGGGAGGGGGAAGAGGCAGTCAGTACCCTACCCTGTCTCTATGGTGCTCTACTTATCCAGATCGTTTCAGTAAGTATATAGCTCGTAAAACCCCAAACCAGTAAGTTTCAGGGATTATCCTCATATCGTTCCTATTGTAGAGCTATATTACCTTGGAAGACAGGAGTTCTCACAATCCTTTTTCACTTCTTTTGTTATGCAGAATGAAAATGGAGTTTTTGAATATCGGTACTTGTTCGTGACCGTGGATGGCTACCCTCCTGAAACAATAGTCCTCGAAGACAATAGATAACACCAGAGTGTGGAATAATTTCATGTTCACACTGGCCAGCGGTTTATTCAAGGAATTACGTTGTCATTTTGTGGAACCTGTGGCATCCTAGATTAGCCATTCATATATGCCCCCCCCCCCACTGGAAGATATCAAATGACTGGGTCTCATTTTTTATATGTGGATTTGTCACATTATTTAATGAGATGGGAGGGGGGGGTTATTAGCTCAATGTTCATTTGAAGTCCTACATCTTTACTGATTTGGAAAAAAATAAAGTCTTTGATTTCCAGGAATTGATCAAATTGTACTAATCAGAAGCATGTGACTAACCATTGTTGCTTTTATTTCCCCTAACACATCAGTGATGGACATCCTTTAGTAACCAGGATACCAGGATTTGACAATAATTAGACACAATAAGACTTGTATGAGCTATCTGTGTATGGCTCGAATAAAATTTAACAAAAAAAAGTACTCAAGCCTCAATGTGTTTTATTTGATAAATTTTACAGTTTAAATAGTTGTCGACTCTTCAAAGCAAATTGCATATTTTACAAAAGACAATTTATTTATTGCCCCCACACGAGGCATAATGATGATTAATTCTATAAACTGCGTCTGTTAGTTGTTAGGCATTTCCTCTAGAGGGAGGGGGTTCTATGATATTCACACTGGTAATATATACTACATGTGTGTTGAACGCACTAAACGACAAATCCCTATTTACGCCTCCGTGTCTTTGTTAAGCCCAAGGACCCCACACTACATTACCACTGATGCTATGATGCAGCTGGTTTAATGATGTTCATAGAACTGATTCTATGATGTTCATACAATTGATTCTATGATGTTCATACAATATAAACAACACTGCAGCTGGTTTTGGGATGTTCATAGAGCTGGTTTTATGATCATATAATATAAACAATGCTGCAACTATGATGTTCATACTATGGTAATATATACTACATTACCACAAAACTTATTCTATGTTAATTCTATGGTAATATATACTATATACATTACCACTAAACTCGATACAATAATAACAACACTGCAACTAGACTGGTTCTACGATTTTCATACTATGGCATTCTAAATTACACTGCAACTAAACTTGTTCCATTGTTTGATATGAACTTCAAACTCAGACAGCCTCTTTTAAAGCAGATCCGAGGCCAAAATTCAGAGCTTTAACCAACCAATGCAGAAAAGACATTTTCACATTCTGTTTATAGCTGCATATTTCTCTTTTCAACAGGTACTCCTCCATGCCCAGCAATGTAATGATAATCTAGTACAGCCTATGAAGAAAGTTCCTAATGCTAAGCAGTATTTAGTTTAGTGTATTAAGGGGTTAGGAAGCCTCATGTACAAACCCCTGTACAGGTTGTTATCGTGGATGAACACCGGCTTTTAACAAGCCTTCTCTTTTCGACCAGTGTCCAGGAGTAACGAGGCAGGCATGTACCCATCTATCCCATCCTGCTCCCGCCATTTAACGTCCCCATCCGACGGACGTGAGTGTACCTCGATCTTTGACCACTTTCTCAAAGACCAAGAAAAGTGAGAGCAACCTGTTCATCACCACTGCATTGCAGCTGATATGAGCAAAGTTATTGAGACCCAAAGAACCCATTAAATCCAACCGAAAATCCACCAAGGAAGACTACACCCACCACTGCAAAGTCACGCCTGGGGGTTGAACCGGCGACCTTTGGGCAAAGAAACGAACAGTCAAACTACGCCACACTCTCACTTTGCACTGGAATGCGTGGTACAGTCGTGCATAAATTACGGCTACTGTATCACTTTTCTCAGTTTGGGGGCTAGCCGAAGACACTTTCTGTTAACATCTGGGACCAGAAAAATTCATTCCTTAGCAGGCAGGGTCAGTTCAAAGTAACTGCACATTGGAAATGGAAACGTTTTGTACAAAGTCAACATGCTGCTAAAGCTTAAGAATGTGGTTGATTGTTGGCAGCTGAGATTAAACTAATCCATTTCACTAATCTTCAATCCACTTATAGTTTGATTGTTGGCAACAGATTAAACTACTATTTTTTATGGTTTGATTTGTATTTCACAAATACATATTATGTGATGACCCATAGGTTGTTGGGGGGTGGGGGAGGGATGGGGTAAGCAAGGGAATCCCTGTGCCTCAGTCATTCTTGGTAACTGACCGTAACTGACTGGTCATGATGGATTCTAACGATCGCTGAGTAGATAACAAAGTTATATAATATTAGAATGTCATTTACGTAAAGCTGACCAACATGGCAGACTATCTCATGACAATCCCTTCTCTCGGTTCCCTGTCCCTTTCACTCTACGACACACAGTTAACCTGACTGTCACTAGGAGTTATGTCTCATAACTTTAACAATGTACTAATTGCTTTAATCAACATTTTTTGCATTGATAATTTTTCTGCAAATTTGTAAACTAAGTTTTCTTGTCCCTACTACTAAGTTTAAAAACTTTGAAATTTCTGGGGGGAAAAATAGCAATGCATGATAAAACCTGACTGACAAATATAGTATCTTTTGAGCCACAGGAAGTTGTTATTTGGATGGAGATACAACGGTATTGACCAGCTTTTAATCTCGTAATATCTTCTCCCTTAACCCCCATTGGTGATTTGATTCCTTGAATGACAGGTTTGTTGTTGGTCTGATTTATTCCCTCTTGGTGCCTCCTTATTGCACACTTCTGCACCAAACTTTGAAACGAACGGTACAGTAATAAGACTAAACTGGGATGATTTTCTTGAACTTTTCGTACGACTGTTGTAGCAATATTGATGAACAGAAAGACAAACTATCACCTTACATTGAATAGGATGTCAATTCACGTCATAAATTCTGAATAGGCAAAAAACCGACAGACAATATAAGACGTATTGTAGAATCTGGTCTTCCGACCGCCTCAACTGTAGCAGACAGGATGCATTGTACCTGACTAATCCAGCAGAATTGCAATTCCTTGGCTGAGAAACAATTAGTGGATTAACTGTCAGTACCGAGCTGGTTTCATAAAGAGTAGTGTTTGTTGGATCTCCATCTAAATAACAACTCCCCTGTTGGCAGGTTACTAATGAAACAAATGAGCTCTCCATCGGTCAGCGAGTTTGATTTAAATTTTGTCGTCTATAGTTGTTAATTCTTCTATATCAAATGAGGTAGGTGAGGAGAATAACAGTTAAAACCATAGACTGGATATTTAGCCAATATCCCTGGAATGGTCTCTTAAGGAAATTATTACCTTTAGTTGTTTAATTTAACTGAATGGACACATATGAAGGAGGACAGCCAGTGTTTGAGGAGATACCCTCACCAGGTTTTACCAGCATCTGCTCAATACTTGTTAAAGAGAGTACTTCTGAATTTCAGCACTCTTTATCTCATGATAGGGTGACACATATACCTCATCCATGAGCGTATCACGGCAAACAAGAAACACAAGAAACAAGCCCCGACCAGAAGGACAATGGTAGACACCTCGGCTAATGAAATAGTCCAGTCTCCGTCTTGGTAAAAGTATTTGTAAAACGTAGGAAATGATATTTGAATTTGATTCAGAGCAAGAGGTCGTAGACTCCCTGCTTCCATAAATAAAATATTGCTCCAAGTTCCTCTCGGCTGCTCTTCATTCCATAGGGGTGAGCTATGGTCACCGGAGGGTCGGGAGAGTATCACGGAGCTGCTAAGGAATAAGGCACCAACAATGTTCAGGTTAAGTAAGGCTCTTTATTCCACCAATTGGTTGAGTAACAGTCGAATTTCCCTGAAGGTACTCCCTAGTTTGCCCATCGTGTGTTGCCGTGCTTCAATGATATCCCTGATGGCTAGTAGGTCGCTGTAACACTTGCTGCATTTCTCGTACCTAGGAGCAGCAGAGGTAGAACAGGTGTGTGTAAAGGATCCATATATGGGGAGCAGTACAAAGTGGTTTTCTATTGATTTTTTATTATTTTGTTACAACATTTTTTGTTTATTATACACAGTTATACAACTCCAAGGGTCAAATTATCAAAAATTGCAATCTCGTATAAAAACAGTCTCAGAATTAAACTGTAGTTAATATAATATTCCCAACTGCTTTTCAAGCAATTACCAAGACCATTCCTAAATATTTTAGAAATGCAAGCATAAGTTAGGAAGAGCAAAGTTAGGGATAGCAATCTCTCATAAAAATCACTTTCAGAATTAAACCAGGACCAGACGAAGTTTAGGGATAGCAATCTCTTCCTTAAAGCACTTTCAGAATGAAACTGAGGCCAATATATATTTCCATAGTAGAAATTGAAAGATGTTTCAGGAAATTTAATAACTCGAGCAATTTTTCTCCATTGCACTCTTAAGTCCTACGAATAATGAATCATTTTTGTGTAACCGAGCATCTTGTGCAGTACCAATCGCTTTTCGAGTACCAACCTTTCCTCCCTTGAAAAGTCCACTCCCGATGGTTGTATCTTCATGGTGGACTTGATCAAACCAGTGAAACTCAGCAAGAGTAACTTTAGCGACGTACATGCGCTGATGACGTAACTGTAAGGGGAGAGATCACCGCGTCGGGGTTAATTCCTCATAAAATGGACGGAATACGATACATGCCTAGCATCTTCGTAATTGACATCACCATGAATTGAAAGAAAAAGATTTCATCGAGGAGTTTGAGACACAAATGTGGCAAGGACAGGTCACCAGTAGGTCGGCAAATCTCATCGGAATAAGACTGTCACGTACAAGGCTCTCGGCAAAGAGAAAGAGGCAAACTACCGCAGGCAGAAGAAAAAAGCACCTTAACCCTGAAATCTTTAAAAAAAAGTAGTACGGTGAAAAATTTTGTATCTTCGTTTATGGTCGTACTCACTTTTCATATTTGCTCGTTATTAAATGTTTGCAACTAGGAAGAAGGGAGACGCATAGATCTAACGTCCATAATGTTCTGTGGAAAACAAAATGAGGAAAGGTTCCAGTCGGTCACGATGGACAAATGAATAGATGTAATCGATGAAACGACTTTGCGCGGCAACGTCGAACCCAGACTGGGTTCTACGTTAGCATCGATGAGGAGATCTCAAAGTGGATGGATACGCCGGTGATACGCCGACTGGGAGCGCTGGTGTAACAAGTTTTAAGGGACAGCAAGTGTCGTGTGGCCTTCATCACAAACCATCTCAAAACTTGTATATTCTGGAAGGACTAGGTCAATCAGATTTTAATTAACCCTTCCTTATCCAGGACACATTTACTGCTGCTCACTCATTAATGTACACATATGTGTGTGTTAACTGCACCAAAATACATCCTCTTTCCCACCCGTCTCCTTTCAAGAAAACTTAAATCAGATTTAAATTGTGAACTCCTAACACACACACACACACACACACACCTACAACAATTAATCTACACAATAAACCAGATATCAATGTTTGAAAATAAATGATATTACTGGATAATCGTATAGCTAACACCGACCTTGTGGTTAAACCTTTTGACACTTCTGAATTATAACCAACATTCATAAGATGTTGCAGCATAACTACTAGCAGAATAACTTCATTGTGTTGGTAATTATAGGGTCAATTAAACTTTTGAAAGTTATAATTAGGAACTCACATAAACACAACAATTAATCCACATTAAATGAACCAGATACAAAATTTAGGAAATAAAGGATGTAACTTTGGGTAATATTATCTCTCACTACTTTGCAATGACTGGAAGGAACATTGAGCCATGTTTTTGCATGACCCCCTTCACACTTCTCAAATTAATCAAGAATCTTAGGGTCCCAAGACATTGGCAACAGAACCACACGGAAATGCTTTTGCAAACTGAAAATTACATTGAAAATTTGAAGACTTACTTTCTTAAATTAAGAATATTTATAATATCAACCACTACAGCATGATCTCTCATATTGATGGCAGAGTCAACAGCAGTCTGGGAAAACAAGATTACAAATGAATATTCAATATTATATCACACATTGAATATATTATCTATGAGAACGCATGTACAGAAATAAATATTCAATATGTATTACACTTGAAATATAGTATCAACGAGAAAGCATTTACAGTAAGAACGAGAAGGATTACATGCAAATTTCTAGCTGTGATCAAGGCTGATTCTAGGCTGTGTATGAGATCAACAGAAAACTTACTATCGAGCAGTAATAACAACTAAAAGTTTGATAAGATTCAGCTCTCTTTAAGTAGAACAATACTCACCCTCCCCCCCCAAAAAAAAAAAAAAAAATCCTAGAAATAGCAATATCTGATTATATTAAAAGGCATTTTACTGCATATCAATAACGTGAAAAGTGTAACAACACCACATCTCTCAACAGACAATAAATCTTGTTTTTCCGAGCAAACTATAACAAAAATTAAAATCATCTAACGGTGCAATCTGCTAAATAACCTCCAATTTAACTTTTGCAGAAATTAAACCGTAAAAGAAATTCCTTGCAGCTCAAAATTTTAAAAGGTCCACACACGACTAGGCATGGTGGCATAGATTACCTTGAGGTCCCCAGAGGTCCATATAGCCCTGATGACTTCCAAGTTCCGTCTGCGATGGAGAAGTAGAGAGCACAGGGAGGTGTGACCTTTACGGATGCCGTCTATTTTCTCCCTGCTGGATTCTGTCCTCGGGACGGAATCCCGTCCTTGAGGATGATACTGCTACAAGAAAACGAAGGAGAGAAACATGACTCAATGGGTGTATGTAGGCCACATCTCTCACTCTTTCCTTCACCCCTCTCTTCCCCTTCTACCCAGCTAAAAATGGATAACATGGCATAAGATATTTGTAAGGTTCATCCAACTTTGTATAACAGCTTTCACTTGGAGGAGAATGGTACATACTTACCTGTTGCAAAATCCCTAACTTAGAAAAAAGTGGGAGGAGGGGGCACCAATCAAAATCAATTTCCCATTTCACAGTGCACATCAACAATAACAAAAAATCAAGAAAAAATTGCCAACTTAATTACAAAAATCATATCAAATTTGAATAATCTGCCAGAAGAGGGTGGGGGGGTGCATGCCCCTCCATGGATTCTCTCTCGCCTGCTGACGACCCATGGAGGTACCTATTTACATGCTTGCTTACCGGGAGGAACTCTTTCATGTCTAAGCCGATGGGCTTATTCCTGTAGGAGGGAATCAACGTCTGTGGTGACTTCGGTGAGGGAGGAATGTGCTGAACGGAAGTGGAACACAAAAGATGGTATTATTCTACAATTCAAATGATTATATTGTAATGCAAATTGGAAAAAAAACATGCATTTCATGGAGAAGAAAACTACATTAATCATGAACGTCTGTCCACCAGAATATCTAAGATTGCACTTTAACCTTGAGTGTTTCTCAAGGGTCAAGTGAAAATGCACTGTGTCACGAGACAATCAGAGAGACATGTAAAGGGTCAGAGGTCATGCAAAGCAGTATTTTTTATTGGTTTTCAGCCAAAAATAAATTTTTGCACACGGACAATTTCAATGCGAGGTGGACAATCGGATTTGGAATTCATCAAACGCAAAAGAGTGTTAGTCTGCAGGCTGGATCATATTGGAATCATATAATCTCACTGGACCTAAAGTTGTGCGTACAACGAAAGCCTGCTACTCTGGGGGAATTCTCATTCTCACTAAAATAATTTCAAAAGAAGTTAAATGAACAACATTTGACATCAGTCATTAGCAGTATTACTTACCGGGGCTTCTTCTTGTCTTGGGGGTGGGGCTGCCATTGGCTGGGGAGGTTGTACTCGCAGTTTTTCCGGAGGGGTGATAGATGATGGTTTGGCAGGTACAGGGGCTTCTTTAGGCACTGCCTTGTCCTCTAAGGGGGCTTGGAATGGTTCTGAAGGCCTTTCTGGATATGGAGCAGATAATAGAAACGGTAAATAACTCGGACACCATTGTGAATGCACACCAAGAAACAGCAATACGATACAAGTATCTCTAGCCAACTTCCAGAATCTTAGCAGGGCGATGGAGGGTGTGAATGTCCTGTTGGAGCTTCTTAAATTAAGGAGATCTAAATAATTCCAACCACTACAATTAGACATGGGTTAGTTTTCATCAGTACATGATGCGACTGCTCCACTAGATTTTGGTAAAGTCATTAACCTTCTAGAGAGACAGTTTTATGACCAATTTTAAGTACCAAGGAAACGATAACAACTTGCTTGGCATAGCTCAGGAACTGTAAATAGGTTAATGTTCTGCGACAAGGGGAAGAATACCACCTGCAGCCTGTGAACATTCATTTTTTATCCAAGTTGTTGCCAAACACAGCAATCTCACAGAGTGGTCATTAATCAAGGTAAATTTATTCCTGCAGTAGGTTTTAGTGACCCCAGTTTTTATGTTTCAGACCCCATATTTAGTGTCATGGACTGGGGTCTGGATGAGAAAGGTTTAAGAGCAGGCGTCGGGTCTTGTACTGCAGACAAACAATAAGGCAGCTTGAAATGATCGACACTTGAAGGTTATCAATGGCGGCAAACTTGCCTAGTTTGTTCTTCGGTTGAAATATTTCCTCGTACTTGACGGGATCCCTGATCTCAGCCGAGGAGTTCATGTGTTCCCTTTCATCGTCTTCCGTGGGTGACTGCCTCTGGGGGTCGGATTTTATTTCGGGTCTGCGAGAAACGATGACAAAATGAACAATTCAAAATTAAAGATGCCTTCCTTTTAACCAGCCTTTAACTGCCGACCGCAAACACATACACCTTCTACAGTCTGTGTAGGCATCGTACATATACCTTATTTACACGGTAATTGTTACAAATGAAGAGCTTGGTGCATTCAACTCAATTCCTGACATGTATCGTTCTGAAGCTAAGAAATGGCAGGAATAGAGGGCGATGTTCTAAGAAGAAGAAGAAGAAGAAGAAGAAGAAGAAGGAGGAGGAGGAGGAAGAGGAAGGAGAAGGAGTAGGAGAAGAAGAAACTGAGTTGCCAGAGACATCGACAGTCCACAGCGAAGTGCCGGGTGCAGCATAAGAACAATTTTGAATAAAGGTTCATCAAAGATTCATTGAAATTGATAATTTTTTTCAGTTGGTAATGATTAAAAGGCGATCCCACATCCCCAAAAAAAAGGAGATTTGTGATTATTGTTGGTAATGATTTTTGTTCACTTATCTTATATACCAGTTGTGAGAAATTATGCTCTTGCGCACAATGCAGAACCAGTGTGAAATATATCAGAGTTAACGTAAGAACAATAGGCGAAACTAATGGTTACCAGTATTGACCGTTAAATTTCCTACAATGTACACCAGACCAATACAAAGAGAAGATGTCAGATAAAGAGTGACATTGCGTATCACATTAGGGCACAACAGGCCTTACAGCGATGCAGCAAAACTTAACCCGCCCTGCCCATTCCCAGATCGGGAAAGACGGTCCAGAAGCTCGACGCTTGATGGTTTATGATAAAGGATTATCACACCTCGTAAAACGAGGCAAAGTGGAAGTTTATGACACAGATTAACGACCCAACTTGTATTTTGTAGCCGTTGCCATGGATATGAATTGTAGACTAGTTTGGTTCGTTAGTATCACACATTTTTTTAATTGAATTCATAAGGAATATAAAGATAAATACGAAACGAAAAATGGCCGGAGAAAGTTAAATGAAATGTAATGAACTGATGTACTTTTTAGTAACGCGTATGAATTGGTTGTATTGTAAGCAAGGCAACAATCGTTAGGCCTGCGATGTTTTAAGTTACGTAACATTTTCTTCAGTTGGGATATTTTTATTGGGTTGTTAATTATTAAAGAATGATGTAAGGGTTCGATTCTTTCTAGTCAATTCCGCCATTTTTACTGAATAGAGTCAGCCCCGCATTGCGTGACCGAGTCTCCCGCTAGTATTTATTTCATGCCGCAGTAGGTAAATTAACCTTGTGTGTAACTTGAACTACGTATTGTTGCCGCACAGTGTCTGTCTTCCTGTGTAATTTTTTACACAGTAAAATCAACGGATATTTGTCGCCGGAGCAGCGAGTCT
>JAODAG010156534.1:1358-14547 GCA_027574785.1 Orphnurgus asper
TGGACATGTGTACCAGTCTATGGACATGTGTACCAGTCTATGGACATGTGTACCAGTCTATGGACATGTGTACCAGTCTATGGACATGTGTACCAGTATATGGGCATGTGTACCGTACCTTGTCTATGGACATGTAAACCAGTCTAATTATATGTGTACCTGTCGATGGTCATGTAAACCAGTCTATGGACATGTGTACCAGTCTATGGACATGTGTACCAGTATATGGTCATGTGTACCGTACCTTGTCTATGGACATGTAAACCAGTCTAATTATATGTGTACCTGTCGATGGGCATGTAAACCAGTCTATGGACATGTGTACCAGTCTATGGGCATGTATACCAGTCTATGGTCATGTATACCAGTCTATGGGCATACATCTATGGTCTTGTATACCAGTCTATGCTATGACCGCAGGTTTTGCAAAAGTTCATTGGTTCAGTAATTGGGTAGCACCAATATAAAATTGTGCTTCCAAAATTGAACAAACTGATATGTGCTGGTAAGCACCTCTGATAAAAGGGTAACCTCTTCATTACCACAACTTCCAACCCTGATTATAAAATGGTTATGTACAAGATTTGATGTTATATAAATACAATTTTTTCCTATGATTGGAAAAGATCTCTGGATAGAGTCACACTTTGTAAACAATGAATATTATTAAGGGGATCTTGAATGTTTTGCGAGGATTCGATAGGTAAACTTCATTTAATACCAACTCATAATAGTGTACATGAATGTACAGGTGTATGTATAGGCTAGTATATATACAGTACTTACAGGTCTGTAGTATATTTGAAGTAGTCAAACATGAAGTACATGTGTATGTATTGGTTAGGGGATAGGCTAGTAATAGTATCCATGCGTACATATATTTGAAGTAGTCTTACTTGAAGTAATGAATCAAATAATTCTGTTGGAAGCAGCCAAAATGAAACGGCCAAGTTAAATAAATAGTTTTGAAGTACATGCAGGGCTCCTTACTGTTTGTATTTACTACTATATATATATAGTAGTGAGCTGTTGCTTACAGTAGGTAAGCAACAGCTTGTACTATACATACATCATAATATGGGGGGGGGGGTGCGGCACAGTTCAATTATAGGATGAGCCTTGTGTTTCTTTATTATTACTGTGGTGGTATCTGTGGTTTAGTAAATATTTGCTTTGCAACAATAAGGGCTTTTAATGTCAGATTATTTTTTACAGTCTGGCATAACGGCAGTACTGTTTTAACTTTAAGACTGAGTGAACTAAGCTTGGAATAAAACCCCCCCTCTGAAAATGTTTACAGGGTGAAGAATAACCACATTGTTTTACTGAGCATGTATGTTGTTAGAAAGCTGAAGCGTAGGAGGAATTGTCATTAGTGTCTGCTCCTTTCTCTCAGTCAATCCAAGATAAATTGGGAAGCTTTGTCTCTATAACTACCTTTTTTGTACACGGCCGGTCCATATAACTGTAAGCTGCATTCGTTAGACGACGGACAAAATTGTCCGACGTTTTTAGGGGCTACCGTACCCGAGAACGAATTAACGTTAAACGTTGGAAAGAATAAGTTGCCTTAGGCCCAACGGCTGCCACCAGGGCCTCTGCCTGCTTTAATTCACAGTCCAGCGCAGTTCAGGATAATAAGAATTCGCTGCAGGCATTAACGACGACCATATGAGTAGCACTATTTGAAACCAATAATATTGTTATCCTTAGTACTACTGTTCATTGACTTTACAGCTGTGATATGAATATGCATGATGCATTAACATAAAATACCTTCTTCTCCCCATGGGGGTGTGGGGGGGGGACATGCCTATCACCCTCAAATATCAAAATAGGTAAACAAAATCATTTTGACATTTTCAAGCTTTACATCTGGGAAGGTATAGACAGGGTTTTCCTCTGGGAATGGTTCAGAGTGGCTGTACAGAAGAAGTACATCTAATTAACAAAAATCACCCCTAGACAGTAGATATATATGTGTTAGAATATATAGTCTCACATTAGGGCATTTTCCAATTTTATCTTATATAACATATGCCGTACAATTTGTTGCTGTTCCCCACCACCATGTATTACTGCCACAGAGCCACCCCCCAAAAATGCTTAAAAGGAATGCTAAAATTGAACATCTATCATTCTCAAAGAAAGTTTATTTCAATGGGAGGGGGGAGGGGAGGGATAAGGATACCAGCGGTAGAAATCCAGAAGGTACACAAAATGGGGTAAATGTCGGGCAGCTTAGCCGTAACCTAAAAAATATGTCCCGAAACACGGGGCGTCCGTGACTTTTACAGTAAGTCGCTCGAAGTCGGTCCGCCACGCCGGCCAACACCGTACCTAGCGTACAGCGCTCCGTCACCCCACAATGATAATAAGCTTACGGTTAGTTATAGGTCTGTCATGCCACCATATCCATGAAAACGACTTGCTGAGTGTAAATTATTGCGAGACATTTTGAAAGGCTAGTTTTGTACGAGTTGTATTTTTAAAGTCGGTTTAAGTCAGTTTTCCGAAGTTTTCAGTTTCAGACTTTCTTTCCCCTTCCTCCCCACCCCCTCCTTCCCGCGCCCTGTTTGGCTTATCGTTTTCTCCTCTCCTCTCCTTTTTTTTTATTCATTCACACACAGCCCCACTTTTCTAATTAAAAACAAAACTGAAAAATGTAAGGGATGGTGTTATCTCAAAGGTTTCTTACAGTAGTCACCCAAATGTAGAACGGTGTGACCTTGGATATACCATATCTGTTCTTGGCAAGTCTCTAATCTGACGACCACCACACCATATTTTTTTTCTTTCTCTCTTTCTTTGCGGCTGGCTTGCCAGTCCCAGTCTGATGGGGGAAAAGCCAAAAGCTATTAAGTATGAAATTAAATTTTCCGGACTATGGATGTAGAAGACCCGACAGAGAGCTTAGCATTTGAAAGGATACCAAAAAAATATAACATTTATTATTATTATATCTGCTGGCTAGCTACCCAGGAAATGACTGGATGGGGTTGTTAATCTCGTCTTGTAATCTAATCTTGTATTGTATTCAACCAACGCTGTAGGTATACGGCAGTGCGGCGTATAATGTACATAGTAGACGTCATAGATTATAGAGCCTTTTTTTAGACACGACTAATCATAATAGATGTTAACGAGCTCTAGTGGCCTAAGTTCCCTGTACTGGTAACAGTGGTTTATACGCTGGGTAGTAACTTTTGTTCCCAGGTTTTCCGCGAGTCGTTACAGGAAGGGTGCGTAGGCACCAGCAACCTGGGTGTGCACATTGCTAGAAGACAACGGTAATAAAATAATTTCTCCGACCCGTATCGTCCTGTCTGAAGACGGCAACAAAAATCATTGCAAGAAATGTTTACGGGACTGTAACCTGTACAGTAGCGGTAGAAAAATTGTTTACCAAGAAACATTTTGGCAAAAGGTTGCCGTTACTATCACTGCAATGTCCCTATAGCCTAGCTGTTTTGTGCATGTAGTTGAATAGAGTCCCTAGCCTAGTAGCTGTTGTGTGTGCGTGTATCTGATTAGTCCCTAGCCTAGCTATTGTGTGTATATACTTGAATAGAGTCCCTAGCCTAGCTGTTACAAGTATACATATAGCTGAGTTAAGTCCCTAGCCTAGCTGTTCTATACTGTATGTATCTGAATGGACACTTGCTTCTGCATAAAGCAGTGCTACCTAACTACGCTGCATGCCATAGAATCAAAGACCCAAGTTCAGCAAACCTATAATCATTCTTTGATTTTGGAGTGTAACCACCGAAAGTCAGATATTATGCCTCCATCCTCTACAGTATTATATGAACGAATTGTATTTAATTTAACAAATGTGTAAACAAGTATTTATGCCTCTTGTCAATATAGCGTCAGAGTAGGTTATGTGCAAATAACCACCATTGACTTAAACAGCTGACAGGGTAGTAGGGTACATGTTTACGGTAGCAAATAACTACCATTGCCTTAATTAAACAACCCAGAGGGTAGATAGTAAGTACCTGTATAGTACTACTGTAATTTAAGCAAATTGGTTTGCACTTATAACGGCTACTTATTGATGAGTTGGAAATTATAAGAATTTGGGAACATTTAAAGGAATACAAAGAATTTAATTTTAATATTTTAATATTGTCATAGGAAAAGTGGGAAATTTCTGTTAATTGTTTTTTTTTCTGTAGTAACGTGATGTGTACATTATATTCCGCAAGTGATTGGTGCACACAGGTTGTCTATAATTATGGACTATAATTGATTTGCAACATTTCTCGGTAATTTCGTCGGGACTCCCACTGCAAGCTTTCCCTTTTCACTGATCGCTAAGTATCCTTCGTTCAGAATTTTTTCTTCTTTTGAGACTCATTAATGAATAGCATGTAATGAGGGTAACATGTTGAATAGTCTGTTGTTCGTTTGTGTCGCGAGGTTTTTAGGAATGTCAAAAAAAAGGAAAAAAATTGCCAACGGGTTCCACGTCGTGGTGAGGCCTTGCCATTAGTAATATCAAAGAAACCACTAAAAAGAGGTTTTTAAAGCTGGTTAATTTCGTGAGGGTCGTGTCTGATTTTGAGTGTTCCTTTTTAGATAATCCAAAAGGTTCGTTCGTTCGGTATGCACTTCGTATAAACACTTACCTCGAATATGTACAATCATGTACTGGGCAATTCCGTGGTCGCGGACTGACATTTTGTAGCCACTAAAAACATTTAATAAAGTAATTAGCCAATATTGATTATGAAATCTCTCTGTATTCATTACTCAAATTGTTCATCTAGTTAAAAGTTCTTTAAATTTTCATGAATTCAAAGTTTGTTATCATTGAAAATCTTGAAAATACAATGCCTTAGCTTCAATTTGATATCATACTTGAATGATAATAACCCTTTTTAAATTTTTTGATAGGTATGAACATTTTTCATGGAATTGCCCAGCATTTACAGCACTAACACTGTGACCTGGCTCTTCCCATATTATACTGTATATTGCACACTCAATCATGCTGATAGTGGATACTAATCTGCACTTTACCTGCCCTCCCCCCTCTCATGGGCTGTGTGGAATCCAGCACTGGTGGGACGTCTTATCTACGTGATAAATGTTGGCCAAACATTCAGCAAACACATTATTGTCGGGGTCTCGTTTTGTAGTTTTGAAAAATCATCGACCATTACACACAAAAATGAGCCGTCTTGTTAGGTTCAACTATCAACTACAGTAAGTCACTGTCCTAACAAAGTCTCAATAAGTTGTAGCGTTAATTTAGTATATATATATATTTATATGTATATATATATTGATGATACCATAGAAGTGTAACTTAATTCTGTTAGTCACTTTGTCCGTTTGTCGGAGGTATTGCCGACTATAGGCACATAAATTGCCAGAGGAATCGTATCACCACTTGAGCTTGGTCAAGGTGCGTGTGTGTTTGTAGGTGGTGTAGCCACAGTTAGGATTGTCAATGGTTGGATTTTTCTCCCATCGCTTTCCTTCTGCTGTTAAATACCCAACTGGGGGGGGGGGGGAGGGGGCCCGATTCCATCCTAACTAACACTCACAACCTGCGGATTCCGTTATGAATGCAACAGGGTTCATGAAAAGAGGGATTAATCCATGATCGTGGAAGATTGTATACATTGTTGGAAGTAAGTGTACTGTACTGGCTGGTAGTATAATGGAGGATTTATTGGGTAGGTAAATGAGGGTGGTAAAACTGTGCTAACTCAGTTTACAGTGTGTGTGTATATACATATAGTATCACTTGACGTCATGCATGGTAATTGACATACTTAGTATTCTCATTGACTGGGTGTATTTGGCCTTTTAGCTGTGCTTACAGTATACTGTGCAGTACTTATTCTCGTTGACTGGGTGTGCTGGCCTTTTGGCTATGGTTACAGTATGTATTGTATGCTTCATTGACTGGGTGTGTTGGCCTTTTGGCTATGGTTATAGTATATATTGTATGCTCATTGACTCATTGGCTATGGTTACAGTTACAGTATTCTCATTGACTGGGTATTTGACCTTTTGGCTGTGTTTACAGTATACAGTACTTATTCTCATTGACTGGATGTGTTTGGCCTTTTGGAGATGGTTACAGTATGTATTGTATTTTCATTGACTGGGTGTGCTGGCCTTTTGGCTATGGTTACAGTTTATACAGCATTCAAGGAGGTCTGGACCAATCCTTCAATGCGGGTCGCATGTCATTTGAATAAGCTAGAAACGATCACAGGTCCAAAATACAGGACTGCACATGCCTAAAGATGTAACTGAAATCTGGACGATTACGACGATTGAAGTGTCGCGTTACAAACAAGTCCACCGTATATATATTTCCAACATTCATGTTGATATTTGATCTCTAAAATTGACCGTAATGCTTTAACCACTTCATGAAAATGAAAAAAACACATTGAAACTTTGAATTTGAGGTGAGAGTTATTGTCTATGGTGTCAAGATCATCAATACGTAAAGATTGTATTCTAGAAATGTTCATCAACGCTCACTAGTAGTAGGCTATGTAAAGCATGGTAGTAAAAAAAACATTGAAGGTGGATTCAGTGCTCAGCGTGATGTCGTTGGGACACGGGGTGGTGCTGTTATGGTAATCGATGGCGTTAGATACTTGCCAAAAGATTGTAACACGAGGCAGTCGGAGTTCATTTAGTAGGTAGCAGCATACAGGTAATGTTACTGTACAATGTGTTTTTACTACCATGCTTTATACAGTATAGCCTACTACTAGTGAGCGTAGATGACCAAACATGATGACTATGACATTTATACATAACTTCCAAAATCCAAAATTTCAACGTGTATTTGTTTTAACCACCCCCTTATGCACACAAATATGCTTACGTATATGCTTACGACTTGCATACAAGTACCTATCGTGTGAACCCATCGTGTGATGTCATCTCCCGGGCCTTCTCCGGGATTCCTCTCCTTGGGATTCTTATCGATTTAATATTCTTCCTCGTGGAACCTCTTTGGAAAGAGTCCTTCTCACTAGAGTTGACCTCACTTGTGCGCTAGGTTATAATTTTTTGTTTCTGTGGGAGTTATTTAAGCGAGTAATTTTCACTTCGCGGGGCAGGGCCATGCACTTTAGCCTCTGTTGACGGGTAATTTGTCAAAATTTTCCAACTATGTCACGGATGAAAAAACTGATCATGTTACTTTTCTTCAAGCCACGGATGTACTTTCACCATGTCAACGTGGATGTACTTTCGCTATGCCATGGATGAACCTAGTCATTCGAATGTTACTTTTCTTAGCATTGGATGTACTTTCTCCATATCACCATGGACGTACATGCAAGGCATTAGCAATTACTAACATTATTGTTCACCTATGCATTAACACCTTTCGAATCTAAGCTTTAACAATCGCCCGCTGAGGTGTGGGGGTGACGTTTGGAAATTTGGGGAAAATAGCTGGAATTAAGGGGGAAACAGTGGGAAATTGGGATCTAGAAAAACAATTATCTGAAGTTGCGAGACAAAATAGCTATATAGTTAGCCAAGGTAAGAGATATATTCGCTGATATACACTGATATAGTGGTTAAAATAGATTGAATGTTGTCGGTAAAACATTTATCCACTGGCTAGAATTGGTTGGACGTAGGTGGTAAAATGGGCATTTGACCCCCTACCATCCCCCCCCCCAAGAAAGTCAGTCAGTCTGGCCTGCTGCTTGGATGAACCAAGTCAAATGTTATTTTTCTAAGCCTTGGATGTACTTTCTCCATGTCACCATTTCATCCGTACTACCGAAAGAGGAGGACTGGGTAAAATCTATTTGTGGCGTCCACTGTGGTTGGCCTGCTATTCCAATCTCCTTTTCCAAATAATGATGACACGACTTAAACCTGCTGAGAGGTGCACATCACAATTTTTTTCTCCATGATCCACTAATTCCTAGTACTGATCGTCCAGAGGCAACCGTGGGTGCGAGGGCGCATGGTATCGTCCCTTCGACACGGTTGCGTGCTGTATCCATATCGCCCTGCTGCTTGACGCAGAACACCGGGGACGGGTGTGCTGCTCCTGCGGTTGATGGCGGTGTCACCATCAATTATGCCAGGGCCCCTCCATTTCCGATTTGAGCTTTGCCTTGCGTTCCACTGCTGACCGTGTTTTTGCTTCATAGCCGCTGTACTGTTGTACGTCGTACGGTTATATTTCGGTTGGATGCCGGCAGATCCAACCGTTAGGGCGTGTGGACTTTCATCCCGGAATATACCGCCGTTCAAGGGAGGGATGGAATTAAAGGAATTAATAAAAAAAAAAAATGGCGGAGAATAGAAGAGGCCTGCAGCTCCCTTTCGTTTGAAAGACATCATGGAATGAAGGGTATGAGTAATTCTGTAAGCTGACTGAATTTGCCCTATTGGCTAGATCGAGTTAGCGGTGGGTGGGGGGTTTACTGTGACATTGAAAGGATCAAATGGCAAATGCTAACGTGGTCTTGACTAATTACCGTGAATGGGTCTTCCACTGGGTTTATGCCAAGGAGAGGGACAGGGAGGGGGTTTGTGAATTGATCCTCCACCTCTTCAAAAGGCAGGGGTGACCTCCCCTTTTTGGTTATAATACCAAAGGCTTTGTAACTTTCATGATGGCATGTATCTGTGTCAGTGTGTGCCTATGTATGTATGCCTGTATTGTATTCTGACTGAGGGACTGGAACAAAGGAATTCCAAGTTCCTCTGTCTCAAGTCATGGAATCGCCATGTCCCCCTAGTTGACTTCTATTGTTGTTTGTATTGTTAAGTTTAGGGTAAGGAGAAGGGGCAGTGACTAGATAGGGGAAGGGGGGCGGTAATGGAAAGTTGGATTTCTGTTTTAATTCAGATGGTCCTGTAATTCAGCTAACTATGCATGTAAACTGAAAATCAGTACACAGTGATATTATTAGTAGCCATTTGCAGTATTTCCTGGTCTTTGTTCATAAGCGTTAAGTTTCACGGCACACTACTTGACCATTTCTCACTTATGCTTATAATCTACCTCGTGCAGTATCCCTAAACTTTGACCAATGACCTTTGACCTACTACCCTGCCAGTTTCACCCCTCATAACATCTATTGAACTCGAAGCGAGCTCTTGTTAGGGGCAGGGGCAGTCGTCCCTCCCTGTGAATGTCCTTCTTTTGTGATCTTATTGGATTAACATTCCGAAAGGAATATTTTAATCAGAGCTAAATCTTACAGCATTTTGCTCATCTCCTTCGTTAATAATTTCTTGTTCATTTCCAACATCATTAATTTATTAACTTTTGACCATCTGCCATTGAGATCCTGCAAATGTGATTGGCCAAGAGGATTGGTCTGTTAATACATGACAGGCAGCCAGTAATGCTATCAGGATCTTGTACCAAGCTTTTCACCATTGTTTGAGTCGTAGAGTAGGAATAGCCACACTTGTCAGACTATTAACGGTGAACATTCGTCCCTACTGGAAATTTTACAAAAATATATTTTTTTTTATTCTGTAGAATTTGTAGTTCTGCTTATTCACCAATTAATAATCCGCCAAATGCCCCGGTTTTATACGAATGATGAGTGGGACTTGCAGTCTGCCTCAAATAGTCAAGTTCCCCGTAACTTATTTAATTCTATCCATTGTGGAGGGGGATGCTGTTTAAGAGCAGGACGAATCACATCATCAATCTCATCCCCCCCCCCCCCGGTTGGGAGAGACGGGAGATGACAGCTTCGGTGCGATTGGAAACAAAAAAAGGAGGATGGAACCCTCTTCTTTCTTTGAATTGTCTCTTTTCCTTAATTATATCCAGGCATTTCTCCCCCCCCCCAAAAAAAAAGAAGAAGAAATAAATAAATAAAAAGTCACACAGTTACACAAAAATCGAGATATTATATATAAATGATTTTTAGGAAATTTAAAAGATTTTCTCCTGTGAGGTCAAAGTTGTTGTACTGTATGTAGTGTATGAAGAGTTGTGCTCTGAAGGAAGGTAATATTGAAATTCCAAATGTGTCTTGCTATTATTGCTTATACAATGCTACCAATGTAGCATCCCATACTGTTGTTACCTGCAGCATTAATGTCCTACATCCCTGACCGTCACTTGCGGGTGGGATGTCACTCTCATGACAACGTGCCGTCATCCACGGAAACTTCCCTCCTTTTGGACGAAAAATTGGGATAATTTACTCGTCCTTTGAGGAACCTTTTTTTGGAAGGAGTTTGATTTCCCTCATCTCTCCTGGCCCTCTCCTCACTATAGCACGCTATGTATCTTATTTATTTTTGGGATGTTTTCCACCGTGCTATACTAGCTTAGGCTAGGCTTAACCTATCACACCGTTTCTTATTGGTACGGTTAGAGGTCTGTAGGATAGGGCTCTCCCCCCCCTAGTATAGAGAATCGCTGTTAGGTTTTTGAGGTCTCCGGGTACCTTTTGCCCTTTGGTTGTTTGCGTTTTTTGGTTTTAGAGGAACAAACAAGCCTTGCCATTGAGCATTTAATGAACAGACCTTTTTCATGTGATCGTATGATTGCATCCCAATTTGCAGTATCGATTATGGATGGTATGCGGGTCGCGGCTATTTTCTTCTCTTGTTTGCGAAGGAACTTCGGATCTTGGGTTCAAACGACGACGGTGCCCTACTTAACCAATTTCTTACATAAGCGTAGTATCCCAACTAAAAAAAAACCTTTGGGGTTTGGGAAATCTTTATGTTTTATGGCAGAAATCCAATACTGCCTTTTTGAGAGAATCGAAACTTTCCTGAATTGCAGACTCTTTGCAGACTCGTTGAGACAAAGGGAACAATGCCGTCCCTGTCCTGGTGTCTTGAGGCTTGCAATGAGCACATACATCACGAACTGACTGATTAGGATGATGTTCTTTGTTTGGGTCTGTTGGCAACCAGCTTTGGTTATAAGCGGTTCATACCAGTGGGTGTCATAGTGTCCAAGAGATGATTAGATGTTCCGTCATGTTTTGAATGTAGTCTATAGTTATGATGATGTCACAGTGTCCAATAGTTGTTCCTCTCATTGTGTATTGACTTTGACGAAGGTAGTTTGGTGATACCATTATGGTGGTGGATAGCTTAAATTGATGTCGTAGTGTCCGAGAGATGTTCCTCTGATGGTGTATTGAAAGTAGTCTGTAGTAATAACGATGAATGTCATAGTGTCCAAGAGAGATCTTCCTTTGATGGTGTCTTGAACGTAGTCAATGATGTCATAGTGTCCAAGAGTTGTTCCTCTCATGGTATACTTGAACGAAGTATGTAGTTATCACAATGTCATAGTTGTTCCTCTAATGTAGTTGCTACTCTAATGTAGTTGCTACAATGATGGCATAGTGCCCAATAGTAGTGGTTCCTCTCATTGTGTATTGACAGTAATCAGTTGGTTGGTATACCATTATGTTGTGGTAGCTTACTTACACTGGTGTGTGTCCGAGAGATGTTCCTCTGATGGGTGTAATGAAATGGTAGCGCGTCTTACCCTTTCACTATATTGGAACGGTTTCTGTCTGGTCTGACCTCACATCTATCTTCAAATCTATATCAGGGATGAAGAATTTTTTATACTTTAGAATTGGGAGGTCCATTGTCATATTTTCAAAGGCTCGAACAAAATTCAATGAATTTTTTGCACTTTTGTTGTTTATTATCCATTCATACAGGGTGTGTAGTCACAGTTTTTCCAGTATCCATCAAAGTGCTTCTCTCATGGTGCACGTTGCTCGTACAGTGAAAATAGTTTCCCAAACTTTATCGACATTAATTTCTTTGACATATCATTCGAAATTCTCGCCCACTGAATTACGTAAATTTCAAAGGTATCGTTATTTTTTTTTAAAAGCTTTTCGAGCGGGGAGCATTATTTATTCCTTGCCGAACAAACTTTCCCCCACCCGATCGTCTGGTTTGCCGCGGGGACTTCTGTCCTTTGTATCAATAATTAACAGTCATTCATGCAAGCCTGTGTGCCAAACAAACAGGGAAACAGTTTCACCTCGTAGTCCGTCTTCGTCATCGATGGGGTAGAAGATCTCGTGGAATGCGCCGCCCTGGTGACTCACGGTACAAAAATAGTCGCATAGGGGGCTGTCGCCCTGCAGTGGTACTTTTCATCCGGTGTTTGGTGTATAGGAGGACCCTTGGAGAGAGTTTAGACAACCAGGAGGGGGGGGGAGGTAATCAAATCTGACGGGAGGTTAGATTACATCAAGAAGCAGTTACGTGATAATTAAAAGAAGTGGCAAACCAGTCGAATTTTTTTCTCTTCTCTGAAAATCTTAAATGGTCGCAGTGTGGTATTAGAAAGGTCAAAATGGGTTGGTAATGTTTTGTTTTATTAATAAAATAACTGAATAAATAACTGATACATAAATTATTTAAAAAGTACAAAAAAAGGGAAATGTTCAGTGCTTCCAGCACGTGATGACGTTTTTCTCGACAAGAAATTTCAAATGTTTTATGCACAAAATGTAAGCTATGATGTTTTAAAGCTATTGTGCTTGTATTACTATGATGGCAAACACATTTCAACACCTGGTTTTCATTCCTTATAGCTCCATTGAAAATGCAGCAAATACACCACCTAACCCTAACCCTCATGTCCAGAAACGGTCAGGTAATTGGTGGAAAATTTGCATAAAATTCCCCGACTGCAAGAAGGGGCCTTTTCTCTCGTCGATTGTCCGTCTGAGCAATTTCCTGGGATTTAAGTCGGTTAATATCTTTTGGCGACTTCCGTCGCAATCCCGTGTCTCTGGTTTTGGTTTGCGTTGCATCTTCAGTCGGTAGTAACCCAGGAAACGAAATAGGTTGAACCCTTCAACCAGGAAATGATCATCACCTTAAGAGACTTTGTAACGGATATCTGTTAATTTAATGTGCTTCCCTGAAAGGGAGTATGTTTCAACATCCATTACATGCACTGATGTACAGGAGTCTCATGTACATACGTAATCAAATGTTGGTCGGTTACGGATTTGGGATTTTAAGGCAGTGATTGATGTAATAATAGGCTGGATCTCTATAAGGATATACTGTAGTGGTTGTAATAAATATCAAAATCAATGGTACATGGATACAGTAGGCTGGATCCCCCTATAATACATAGATACTACAGTAATATCGATATCAAATCAATGATAGTGTCTGTGGATAGGCTGGATCCCCCTATAATACA
>JAODAG010156866.1:2474-12474 GCA_027574785.1 Orphnurgus asper
CAAACAAGCACACCACATCTCACCAAACAAGCACACCACATCTCACCAAACAAGCACACCACATCTCACCAAACAAGCACACCACATCTCACCAAACAAGTTTTTTGTCTTTTGTAACGACTTACTCATTCCGGAAATATACTGTAGGTCTAGCAGTGTAGAGCGAGATTAGATCCAACGGACAGGGGTGAACCGAGAGGAAGGAAATTGTGGTGTAGTGGTGGAGTGGAGGGAATGGATTGGATTGGCATGTGGTGAAATGGAGTGAAGTGGAGTGTGGTGTAGAGGATGGGATGGGATGGAGTCGGGTACAGACATTAATATGGGAAGAGGTGTGGCATAGATGATGGGTGGGATGACTGAATAGACGATGGAATACTGAAGATGGAGAATGGTATAGACGATAGGATGGGATGGGGTATCGCATCGAGGACTGGATGCGATGAGTGTGGTATAGATGATGGGATGGAGTGAAATGTGGTATGCAGGATGGGGTGCAGGATGGGATGTGGTGCAAGATGGGATGGAGTGCAGGATGGGATGGGTGCAGGATGGGTTGGAGTGCAGGATGGGATGGGTGATAATCTGGCATGCATACTTATATTCCGGCATCACATGTTGGGACCTACGTGTAGTGCTCTCGACCTTCCCAGGTGCGATGCAAGACCCTACTTCACACGGCTCCGTCTCGTTCGTCGATCCGATACATTGGACCTGTGGATAACAAGTTCGGTGATGAGTCCTTGTCCCTGTACCACACGTGACGGAGCACTCGGACCACGCAGACCACCGTGTCCAACCGCCGCTGTCTGCCCAGTATCCTGTAATTTCTAATTAGGAGGAATAAATTGAAAAGGTGAAAAGTGTGATCTATAATGTTAATTTTTATGCACTGAACAGGTATAACATAATTGCACCATATGTCAATAAATCAATTCAGAAGAAAAACGAAGCTATGAGCAAACAGTGTAATGCTTTCAAGGGACGAAGATGCACTAGCTGTTAGTGAACGGTAGCACAGACTAATCTCATAGTCTGAAAGTAAGGCTTGAATCTTTCAGCAATCACTTAATTAGCACCAATTCACCTATAAACTGACAAAACTTCACATATAGCCTACCAGTGATGAGATTGTTTTCATCTCACAGGCAGCGATTCGACCATGGTTTGCTGCACTACCGTACGTCGGAAAGGAGTTACTTCCGCATTGCATTTCCGTCCGTGACGTCATTCTTTAACTGTTCCATTTCAGTCTCCTACAATATCAGATATAGACACCCCCTCAATCGAACTTCCCCCTCCCTCGAAACCCCTCCCTCGAACTTCCCCCTCCCTCCCTCCAATACGACAAACACGACTCACTGGATTGGGCGATGCAGTTGCATCCAGAGTCGCCGCAGCCAAAGTTGAACCCCGCTGACATGGCGGACCCCTCCTGGAAGGTCGACTGCTGGTTCAAGATGGCCACGTAGTACCTCGTGGAGTCGACGGTGTGGGAGACGGTGTGCCTGCCGGGGCTGACGCCCTCGACCGAGACGCTGCACCACTCGACGCCCTCCGCACAGTGATAGTCAAAGGTGGAGATGGCGAGGCCGTCCAGGAGAAGGCCGTTCCGCTCCACGCATCTGACGTAGATCGTAATCGCCGCCGGCCCGCCTATGTCGGGCACGTAGAAGCTCACCGGGCCGCCGAAGTCGTCCACGGGCGGTATGACGAGCTTGGCGGGGTCGCCGGCCTCAAAGTCCACCGTGAAGGAGCTCATGTACTGGTAGACGTAGACCGCCTGGTTCGAGACGACCTCGTAGACGCCGTCGTCGCCCGAGACGAACCTGCGGGCCTGCTCCCCGGCGTTCAGGGGAATGGTCTCCCCCATGAAGTTGACCTGCGTGCCGTCTGCCACGGCCGTGAAGAACACCGTGTAAGAATCGCGAGAGGGGACCGGGCCCACGACCGACCTCCTCCACACGCTGAGGGCCGGCAGCAGCTGCTCCATGGTCAGGTCGCAGAAGCCATACCCGCCGGTCGGGAGGTTGTTGCAGAGCACGCCGTCCAGGACGAAGAGGGGCGCGGTGGAGAAGATCACGGTGCCGCTCAAGTCGCCCTCGTTGCTCAGGAAGATGGCCTGCAGGGCACCGAGATCCACGATGGCCGTTTCGCCGGGCTGGTAGCAGACGCCAACGAAGGTGTAGGCCGTGGAGAAGGTGATGGCTACCTTGTTGGCGTCGCGGGTAGCTATCGACGCAAATGCGGCGAAGTACGGCCCGGGGCTGGCGGTGACGACGTAGTAGTTGCCCAGGTTCCGGTACGGGTATATCTGGGTGGTGTCTCCAGTGCCCCCCATCCGTCGGCGGTTCTGGGAGTAGACGGTGACCGGGCCCGAGGCCTCCACCTGGACGACGTTGTCGTGAACCCCTGCGGGGTTCCTCGGGAAGGCGACCGAGTCGGGGAGCACCTGGACGTACGATCCGCCCTGGGCGACCGTGACCGTGTTGGTGAAGAGGACGCCCACGGTGACGGTGACGTCCACGTCGTTCGGGGAGTTGGAGACGATGTAAACGTAGTTGTCGTCCACGTCGTGGGGAGGTGTCAGCGTGAATATGAATGTGTCGCCGACCGTGGAGGGATCACAGGGACCTGCAAAAAAATGACAAGAGAATTAACGTCTGGTGTATCCTCCCCCAAGATGAAACGTTACACGTGAGGCAACGTGATAGCTCTCTGTCGACAACGGCACGTGTACAACAAGCCATAGCATAAAGAAGTCTCAAAACACTTCAACCCCCCCCCGGGGCCTAGCTTGTGACGTTTCCAAGAAATAAAATCCAAAAAAGATTCCCAGGGTTTCGCCTTAAAAAAAAGAGACAATGTTTTCGCACGTCGTCGCATGAATGTTTGAAAACCCTTTCCGAGGTATCGATCAGCAAATCACAAAACGAAAAAGTTTTGACATGCAAGCATCTCGAGAGGGGGGTGGGGGGTGGAGGATATTTTTATTGCGGTAAACTTCCTCGGCTACAACGACCAAGTTTGCAGTCGATTGATTACATGCGTAATTACAAAATATGGACGTTCACATATACAGTCCCTGGCTAGACGATACCGAAAAAAAAAATGCTTATCGTCGGAGAGTGACTCATCACAATAACCATAAATTGCTTAGCACCATCCTTTTAGAGGTAGTCTTTAATGCAAATTCACTCACACTCCGCCATCCGCGACCATCACGACGCATTGTCTTGATTTTTAACCCCGGCATCCCGGAAGCTCCGTATAAACAGCTGCGTAAAATATCCTAAAATAGTAAAAGTTACACATTTGCACCCCTAACCAGCAAACCAAATCGGTAAGTGGGAATTTTCAAGTGTTGCGAAGGGAAGAGCTAGGGTGCGGGGGGGGCGGCGGACTTACGGTTGTCTTCGATGACGCACGTCACGGACGCCTCCCCCGGGACGGTGGAGATGACCCCGGGGGACTGTGCGGCGACCAGGAAGGCGGAGAACTGTTCGAGCGTCTGGTCGGGCCCCACGTTGTCGAGGATGACCACGTTGTAGGGGACGCAGGCCCCGTCCCCGAGGTTCGCAGGGAACATGAACGTGGGAGGGCTGCTGCTGATGAAGTCCTCCAGTTCCACCGCACTTCCACTGGCCAGGTCGACAGCTGCGGGGGGGGGGGGGATTGTAAAAAAAATGTGTTATGACAAGCGTTAAAATTAAGACGGGTCCACGAATCGACGGTTTCGCGGGAAGGGGGTGATGACAAGTCAGCTCTCGATTGAATCGCATGGGGTGTTATGGGGGGATGCATCTGCCAAACCCCCCCAGCTAGGGGAGAGGATTGTTCACCCTTTCCAAGGAGCTTTGTAAATGTATCCGAGATGAGAACATGTACGGAGGACTGCGGAAACTGGTCCACCTTCCTTAAACCAGCCCACAAAATAAAGCACAAAAATAAAGATTTGTCACTGTAACAAATCACAACGCAAAAGTCCCTGTCCAATATCTTAAAGCCAAAGAGCTTATTTTTTTATGGCTTCCTCGTAAATTAAACCGGTTCGTCGACAACCACGAAAAATGTACAATTCACAGTTTTATCGATGATTCACGAAAGTTTTTTTGGCAATTTTTCAAACGATCGAAAAAACAAAACACACATTGCTGCGATGCCCCTTCGTCTCGCGCAGTAGCGCCGTTCAGAAAAAAAAAAAAAAGCTTTTAGGGATTTCAAACCCGTCGATCTATACTTACTAATCTGTATTGCGATGGGAAGGTTCAGCTCGGCACAAACCATGAAAGTGGCGATCCCGGCCTGCTCTTCGATCGGATTCAGCGAGGTTTTGACGATCGAAATCGTGCTGACTGTAAGAAGCGATGGGAGGGGGAGGGGGAGGGGGAGAGAGAGATCAGCAACAATGGTCGTCGTTTATGATGATTGTTCTCAAATCTCCTCAAAGTCGAGGAAACAACGTTGGTTTGGCTACATAATAATATTTGTTTTTTTTAAACCCTTGCAAGCCTTCAAGTTTTAATCATTTTGTTTGTCTTTCCCCATATCTTTTGCGGGGCGGCATGATTCTAGACACCGTGAGAATTAGTTGGGGGTGGAGTACAGGGAGGAAGTTGAATGGGGGGTATAGGGAGGCATTGACTTGGGTAGGGTAGGGGGAAAAAATATGGTTAGTATAAAGTTAAGGGTGGGATTGGTAGGGATTGTCTTTCAAACGGCCAGTGAGTAGTAGGTACATATGGATAGGGTTCTGTATGGTTAGGCTGGGTTGTCTGTGGGTAGGCCTGTGTTGGGTCGGGTCGTGTGGCGTTGCATCGGGCTGGAGTTTTATGAGGTACGGGTGAGGGATGGATGGGGTCTGGTAGGAAAAATATGGCGACGGATAATGTAAGGGTGGGATGAAGAAATGGGGAAGGGGGGGGGGTTTGTCCTGTAACTGGCCAAAAGTGTATAGTGCCTCTGGAGCGAGTAACTTACAATCGTTATCGACAATGGTCACCGTTGAGGTTGCCATTGCTGGTACGACCTCAGAGTCCCCCGTTGCACTTATGATGAAGACCTCCAAGACTTCATTCAGCTCTACCAGCTCATCGTCCTGGGGCTGGATGTGTATCGGGATGGACGTTGCACCAGCTGGCAGAGTACCCACGAACGGGGCCAGGATGAAGTCTTCCAGCTGCGCTGCTGTTATGGGTCTGACGCCGATACCTGATAAAAAAAAACAAGGAGAGGTCAAATTTGTCAATTAAAATTTAATTAGGACAATTAGCTTTAAGCGTGACACGCGAGTTTCCAATCAGTAATGTCTGGTATATATCAAAGACTCGATGAAGTGTGGACAGACCCCGCATGTATTTCGATATATCTCAAGATATATTTAAGTGCACTAGTGTCCATATGGGAATTAGAGTAACATGTATACATATGCATATTGATATCAAATTTTCAGGATACAATAAAGTTTCAGAGGATTTTACCTCACCGAAAGACTTACTTCTGTGTACAGTTATTGGACACATGTTATAAGATTTGCAAGTATCAGTCTTCTCCATACTATAAATCTTTAGGGTTTAACGGCCGCCTCATTTTCTCGGTTGTAATATGCTTCAGTTTGATCACTGAAACGAACTAAGTATTCGGTTTTACGGTATCCGTTTTGAAAGTCGCAGAGAAATTCGTTAGGCGAATATCGTCTCGACAACATTTTCTTGGAGGGGACCATATTGATCAAACGATAGCCACGTGCAGACGCTCCTCCGCGTGGGTCGCTCGTTACACAACGTTGAACGGTACCGGTGGAATAGGGTCGTTGCACCGTGCCCTCGGCATGCGACCAACGTTGTAGCTCTGTGTCGATATCATATCAGCTGATATCAAATTCGACAACCTTAGTCATATTTTCAAAATGTCAACTAATGCACAAACTATAACACATACTACACACGACGACAACGGTTAACCAACAGGAACTGGTGCTTTTGTGTTATGCTTTTGGCGTGGACGATCACCGTTTAAAATCATATGGTGCGTGTGACTACATCGCTGAAATATAAAATGTACAAAATTGCCGGTCAATTCTGGAAAATCCAGAATTTAAAAGATCACAAAAAATTAATTTGGTTCATGAAAATGTTTTAGCGACAACTTGTTACTGGCACTAGATCCTTGACTTGACCATCCCCCCCCCCCTTCCCCAGGAACTCTCTACCCGACAGGAAGAGCCCACCGTAATAGCGTAACTGGACAGCCCCGTGGGTCAAGTGCCACGGTGAGATGGAGCCGTCTTAAAAGAGCGTTCCGTCATGTCCAGGGTCACAAACGTAGTACTCACTGACGAAGATGTCATCGGGGAACGCGGCCTCTGCAACCACGTTGATCTGTGCAGCGTTGTCGGACTCTTGAAACTGGACATTAAGCGGATCCAGTCGTACGATGGTGTTAGCTGAGGAAGATAAATCGGTAACGGAGCTTGACGATGCACCTGTATTCATGATACAGATCAGACTTTGGTTTCTCCTTCCTACGGGTATCCCACATCCCGTAACGCAAGAGGAATGGAGATTCGACAGTCAAGTAATCCCGTAACAGGAAGATAAGCGGGGGGAAGATCACTAACGAATGAGGAGTGGATTGGATGGAGATTCGACAGTCAAGTAATTCCATAATAGGAAGATAAGCGGTGGGAAGAGCTCTGACGAATGAGGAGTGGGTTGGATGGAGGTCGTCGACATTTGATCAACGATGTCGAACCCAATAATGGATTTGCTTCTATTTCTATTTGCTTTGATCTATAATTTCACAACAAAAGACCCAATATTAATTAAGGATCCGTGTATGAAGTACGATTCCGTAAACAGCCCAAAATTCATTAAGGATCTGTTAATGAAGCATGGCTTCCATGAAAGACCCTACAGGTAATAAAAGATCTGAGAATGAAGTATAATTCCACAAATGACCCAAAATTCATTTCAAGACCTGTTAATGAAAGAATTGCTTCCACAAAAGACCCAACATTCGTTAAGCTTGGATCTGTGAATGAAGCGATGCTAGTAACCTAAAATGCACTGCCAAACTATATGGTTTCCCAACGGGTGGAAAGTTAGAAGTATTTTCGATGGGGGGTGGGGGGGTGGGGGAAAGGCTACAAAACACCACAACGTGGGAGACTTGGAGGCATTCTCTAACGAATTGTGATTACGTACCTACGACCACTCCACGAATGATCACCATCGCAGCCGCCACGGAGGGAATTCCCACCGAAGTGCCGGTTATGGAAACGGAGAATATCTCGTCGATCAAGTCTCCGTTGTTAGCAGTGACGAGGTCGACGGAGCTGCACAGCTGATTGGCCGGGATGGTCACTGACAGACCGTTACCGATGACCGTGGAGAAGTCCGCTTGGTCGACTCCTAGCGGCTGCTGGTTTACAGTGAGCACTGGCAGAAACGAAATTGGGAGGGAAAAAAAAACGAAGAAGATTGGACAAATACAACTGTGAATCTACTGCTGCAGTTATTTTTTGCTTGTATGGATAGACTTGTTATTATGAAGTGGTTCGATCGCTAAATTACAATACACAAGATTGTCCACAAGGGATGCGTATGGAAGGACTAATTGTCCTCCCCCCCAACTGCTTATCCCAAATCAGTGTAGAACATATAACGACGACTGTGCTACAACATTACCCATGCACTGCTCATTTTAAATGTAATTTACATACATAAACAAGGCAAAAATTGATAATGTTCCATTTCACTTGACACAAGGTCATTACTGTCATTGTTATAAAATCTATGTGAATCAGCTGGGGTAAGCTAGTCCTAGGCTCTTGCAGCCACTGCATGGCTGCCTTCAATAGTAGCCTGCTGCAGGGAATGTCTTTTTGCAGAAATCAGCGACGATCCAGCATACCATCGTGCGTCGAAAGAATCAAAAAATAATAATGCCACCATAACGACCTCAATATGACCTGCCATTTTTCCACATATCCATGTCGTCCAAAACTGCCGATAATTATGGTTTTTAATGTTAACAGCAGTACAAGAGAGACAGATATGAGAGAGAGAGAGAGTCCACATTTGTGTATTTATCAAGTCGCGAGTTCTTTACAGATACGTGGAAGGCTATAGCAAACGTACATAAAGGTTATGCTATATAAAGGTTTCAATGAAAGGTTCTTACGAGTGTATGAGAAAAAAAATACAGAAGAAAAGTAATAACTCACTGACTTGGTTGGGTACGTTTACCAATCGGTTGTTACAGACGGTCAAAATGACAGTCTCTCCCTCTTCGACGATGAAAGACGTGGTAGAGAACGAGGCCACTGGAAGGAAACGAGAATCGAACCATAGGCAAGTTTCTACCATCCTAGAATATATTTGCATTTTTAAAAAGGGTTACTAAGAAAAAAACACACAAACAATTCCCAGGAGAGAGGTCAGGCACCATGTCTGTTTGCTTCAACCAGAGTAGTTTTCATCATGATCTTCATATTCTATTTGCTAACTTAAGTAATGGTGTCTAGAAAATTAATGAAGGTCACTGCTATAAAATTACAGATATTTGAAATGTTTCTATTTTGCTGAAATGCTTGTGCTTAGAAATAACATTAACCCAGCCAAAAAAGCCCTTGTTCCGAGTTAAACCTAACTGTTCTCCCAGGCTAATAAAATGGTATTAAAAAAATCTGCTCAGCACCACTGGATATATAAAATTGGTCATCGCAGAGACTTAAAAGTAGTCTCTTTGGCCATAACAACAAACAGGCTCAGGAAAATAATCAGTACGATAGCAAAACTTCCCTCGAAGAATCTCCTGGAATTCCATCTGTACCGTAAACCAAGGTTCCCTGGAGATATGCATACTCATGCATGAATCATGTATGATTCAGAATGACTTCATTTCAGAATCAGGTGTCACTTAAAGAATATGTGTTTTCATGTTTGGAAAATATAACTAACCATTTGCTGCAGGATTAGGCGACTCTGCTAATACTGGCCAGTTAGTTTCTGACATGACTGTAATTCTTTTGTTATATTCTCACATTTGACCTTTGACATCAGTTTATGACTTGCTTTACATATCATTTCAGAACTTTCTCAAGCCATTATGACAGTTGCTGCTGTCAAGTGTCATACATGTTGGAGGAATAGTTATAGTAATTCCAAACAATACATCACATACATAATTACGTACCCACTTCTTGGACGTTAATAGTCACCGTGGCAGGACCGCCAACGTCGCCAGTCGTTGCTGATATCATGGAGACTGTGAAAGTCTCGTCGGTTGGGTCTGAATCTGCTACCGTGGGCACGGAGATGGAACCGCACAAACTATTGGCAGGGATGACAACTTGCGTCGGGAGAATGCCAGAAAGCAATACATCAAACGACGACACAGGAGGGACAAAGTTGAAAGCTATAGCTGTTGACGAGGAGATTCAGAAGAAATGTCAGACAGGGATGCCGTATATGTGTTTCTGTTGCGGTGTGCTTTACAAGAAAGATATAATTGGTGTGAGTAGGTAAACTGCAATTATTAAAAGTGACATCGAAGTAACAGGGATGATACCTGCAGGCTGGGATGTTGTTAAGGCTAATTAATGTACCAGTTATATTTAATATATACATCATAGTAATAGGCATGACACCTGGAGGCAAGGATGCTGTATATAATGGTTGCTACTGTAACAGTAATTAATGTACCAGTTACATTCAATGAATACATCATAGTAATAGGCATGACACCTGGAGACAAGGATACTATATAATTGTTGCGACAGTAATTAATGTACCAGTTCTATTCAATGAATACATTGTAGAAACAGGGATGACACCTGGAGGCAAGGATGCTGCTGTATATTGTTGCTACAGTAATTAATGTACCAGTTATATTCAATGAATACATCATAGTAATAGGCATGACACCTGGAGACAAGGATACTATATATTGTTGCTACAGTAATTAATGTACCAGTTATATTTAATACATGCATTGT
>JAODAG010156977.1:0-14536 GCA_027574785.1 Orphnurgus asper
TAATATATACATATATGTATACAACCCTGTTGGTTTACCTAGCTGAGCCTGGTTACTGGTGGAGTCTGGAAGGAACCTCAAGTCGACAGTAGCTACCACTATGTTCTCTGGTAAGTATGGTGACTTCGCTGCCACTAAAGCAAAACCTTTGGGTACATCTATTGTCTTGTCACTCATCTGTGTCAACCTTATGTCAGCACCTGCTTGGCAAAACCCTGAAATAAAATGATAGTTTATTGTTCTGAGGGCACTGATACCAGTACATTTCCTGTATTTTATTTTCGTGTAGTTTTCAGAGGAAGCTGATGCCAGACTTGAACATCACATTACAGTTCATACATTATTTATTTGTTTATAAGAAGACATAAGCAAATACATGAGTACATACCAACGTCCTTGCAGCCCCCATGAACCACTGGTCTAATGACATAACTGTGAGGTTCAACCTCTGACCTTGGTTCAGTCTCAATTTGTGATGAAGCGGATATTTGGATCCCTGGGCTGGTAGATATCCTCCTCTCCACCGGCCCAGCGGGTGGAAGAGGGACCTGGTGGAGCAGTGGCGGCAGAGCATGAGGTGGATACTGGCCTGCAACGATAGTAGAGTGGGATAATCTGCAAAGTACTTAGTGGGAATAAAATGCACCAAAGATGGAACCGTTGACAAATCTGTCAGAACTACCAAACCATGCTTGTGACTTAACTAAGTTCAATACCTGTTAAAACTATTCGTTGTGCTCCATTATCCTGTACAGGCTGTACAGATGATGGACCCACACTTTAGTAAATACTATTCCACGCTGTCATCCAAACCCCTGGCTTAATATCATGATCTTCAACTCATCTCTGTCATAAAACTGAGCTGTAAATACAATTACTCAGAGATATAAAACTAATATCAATTAGAGATATCAATTTGTCAAGAATTGATTATCCAACGTGTACTGCTGAGAAAGAGACAATAAAAACACTGGATATACAGTCATTGACCAGTGAGTTGCATTGACAAAAATGACTTGCGGCCAACGTCAGGGGCTGAGATTTTTACTGAGATTCTACAGTTAGGTGGCTTTTTTTCAAGGAGATCAAATTCCCCGGTCATATATCCTGCTGGTGGAGAGACAGATTTGTCCTTAAAAAGTAAACCTAATATCTTTGTTCCTAAGGCAAGTTTTGATTGCTTAAACTAAACTTATCGTTTGAACTTAAACAATGACAACAAACCATCGCGACGATGTCGCATTTCAAGTATGCAAGTGGTTCCTTCTACCGTCTCTACAATATGAAATGGAGACATAGCAACACTGCTGTTCGCTACATCCGAAAGACATCTATCTTGGAGCCTCGTTTAATCTCCCTTTTCTATGGAGCGATTGTTCTCTGAAGCATAACACGAGTCGATTAGATTAGATAGAATATAAGAAAAGACAGGAGGAGTCTTATATTGGTAGATGGGCAAGGCCTACCTAGGATTTCACCTTTAAAACCAGGTACCCAGGGATCTGTCTAGGCATAGCAAATCAGGGGAGGGAGAGTTACCTAGGAGCCATTATCTCTCTTGGCAGTTTCTTTCCTGCTCCACATGCCTGAAATCATGTCAGTAAAGGATTGAAATCTTTGATGACTGAAAAAAGTTATACATAAGAGTAAAAAGATATATATAACAGTGAAAAAATTTCTAAGAGTGAAAAGATGTATAAGAGTACAAACCAACCTTGCAGCAGGAACCCTTGAGGTAGGTATCTCGGCCCAAGAGGAGTCGGTGGCAACCTTGGTGTCAACGCGACACCTTGCAGAGACGATGTCGGGGATGCCTGGACCAACGGCATGGGTGCTGGCACCAGAGGTAGTGAAGGAACAAGCCTGCAACGCAATACACCACAGACAATGAACTTCCATTTTGTACAAGCCATTTTCTTTCAAATGACTCAATATTTCTTTGTGCTATAAAACAAATGAACTGAACATAACAAATTTAACAGCATCTCATCATTTTATAGGGGGTTTTCCTTCCTCTTCCTGACGGTATGATTACTTCACAAAGACTACAGCGTACATATACAGCGCTGGACTAAAACAAATTAATGGAGCATTCAAGGTGGTGCTAGCCAGTCATGTGTCATGAATAACAAGCTAGGATAAGATTACCGATTCAAAAATATGCGACTGCTGCGTGCGTATGCATAAAACATTAAAGTATATTAACCAAGTTGAACCGTGACGAACAAGTCCTACCTCCTACAGTTAAGGGTATCGGGCATTCAAGAGAAGGCATAGCATTGTTATGTTGGTCTGTCTAAAATGTTCCTTAAAAATCTGTAACAGTTTAGTAACAGGAGAGTAAATTTATTACGTTATATGGTTTTACGTTGAATGAGCAAATTTGCATTTCAAAATGTCCCAGGATCATGGCTTATAAAGTAGGAACTTTATAATTGAAACAAAATACCATTTTTGTTATGATATTTCAGTCATTAGTTACTACTGCACGGCTACATTTGCAAGGCCTTCAGCACAGCAGTCAGGGTTGGGAGTACATGGGCAATCACTGTGGAATATACTACACCAGCCAGTAGAATCACTTAAAAAGGAAATCAAAGCAATGATATGGTTGTTTTGAAGAAATTCAACTTATAACTTTTGTCACATTCAGCGACACTCAACTTGTGTGTGACATCCGCACATTCACCAACAGGGAACATCACTGGATATCACACTGTGAAGAACTTTGGGTTCTTGCCATTCCATGTTTTCAAGCAAGCCAAAGATCTCATTTGGCCAAAATGGCACCCATGGTTTCCCTGTAAATTCATTGTACGTACCTTGGGGACAGCATGGCAGTCGGTGGAACAGCTTCACCCGTAGACAGGTGGACTGGTTCGTTCTCCTTATCAGCCGTCCCTGAGAGGCCGGAAGATTTTAACTCGTCGGAAGAGTCGGAGGTTGTTGGACGGACATCTGGAATGTTCAGCTTGATATCTACACACGATGACAGAAAAAGCAATAAAACTTACCGGACTTGCCTAACACTACGACCAGTCCTTATCACTTGATATCTTCAGTCTTAAAACATTGACACTAAAATTTAACCAGAAAATGCAGAAAATGCATTCCCATGCTATTTTTTATGGCAGATTTACCTGCGCTTTGCATAACAATGGTCGGGTCCAGTAATACAGTATGAACCAACTACTTGACGAGTAGTACTGTAAGGTACCTTGCTATGAACTGAGGTACATTTGGGTAATTTTCTTCGATAACCCACTTATTCTCACTGATGAAAATAGTTCCTTGCCAATGTCAAATCAACTCCTCTCCTTACCGACTAGAGCAGTCTCCTCCAGGTGGTGTTGTTTTTGAATGGCGGCCTCTCCTCGGCAACAACAGACCCACAACTGCAGTCTTACCCACGAAACACCAGACCCACATCTACAGGACTTCCCAGGAAACACCAGACTCACACCTGCAGACCTTCCCACAAAACACCAGACCCACATCTGCAGGCTTTCCCAGGAAACACCAGACCCACACCTGCAGACCTTCTCAGGAAACACCATATCCACACCTGCAGGTCTTCCCAGGAAACACCAGACCCACACCTGCAGACCTTCCCCAGGAAACACCAGACCCACACCTGCAGGCCTTCCCAGGAAACACCAGACACACACCTGCAGGAATTCCCAGGAAACACCAGACACACACCTGCAGACCTTCCCAGGAAACACCAGACCACACCTGCAGACCTTCCCAGGAAACACCAGACCCACACCTGCAGGCTTTCCCAGAAAACACCAGACCCACACCTGCATGCCTTCCCAGGAAACACCAGAACCACTGCAGATCTTCCCCCGGGCAAGACCAGTCCCACCAGCCTCCAATTCCTTGCAGCCGATCCAGAGAAAACTTATACTGACCAACAAGATTTTGTGTCATAATGGTAATTACAACACAATCATGGAAAAAGTACCGAAAAGATATTGAAATATGCCTATTCACTACAATCAGTTCCTATCGAGAATACTTGTGCTGCAACAGTAACTACACACATGTGTTGATGTGTTCAGGCTTGTAATCTGCAGCCAGCATTTCCCAGTATAGACCGTTGTGTATTGAAAGAGGACATATTCTTATAAGCCCCTCCCCCTCCACGGGAGATTCTTATGAGTCAATCCTCGGTCATTAATTTTTATACGTTTGCCATGCTTGGATTGTAAATCAACTGAGGTTGACAGGAGTAAATGGGTTCGAAGATCACACAGCATGTGCGTTAGAAGGATTATAGGAAACTACTATAGCCAACATACCGTAGTAAGTCGTCTCTTGTATCATTTGGGTCCTATAAAGGGAAAACAACCGCTCCCCCAAAACATATCACCTTGCGACCGGACAACTTCCCTGCAGATGTTCCCCAACAGTACCAGCCTGTGGGCGAATGCTGCCGAGGCATACAGTACCAGATATTGTCCTAAACTTACAAACCTTTCTCAAGATAGAGCTGAGTGAAGAGAGGATGTGGGCTGGTCGCATTTGATCTCAAAGCTTGCTCTATCGACATGTGGAGAGCCATCTCAAACTTGGAGGACTTCAGCTGGCCCTGGGAGTTCCCCATGGCTGGTTTGATCTCCTATCGGATTCACAGTAACATCTGAAGAGTGAAGAATGTTACAGTACTGTAATGTCGGCTAGATGGAGGTAAAGAACATTCACATACAGTAGGTCATATCTCAGTGGCTGTCTGACTGCTGGACTCTTCGTGTGGTGTGACGGTTTCTGTACTGATGCAGAACTGCATTGGAGTTCCGATGACATTTTTAACAAGATATTTAATGATGCATATTCATGACAGGGACTCCTTTACTATCTCCACCATCCCCTTTCTCATCGTCTCTCTTGAAGAAAAACATCTATCAGTCTGAACAAAATGCTACAGTCCATTCAATCATCTTATTTTAAGTCTAGTCGGTCTATGATTTCATTTCATTTATTCATTTTCAAGTTTCTTCACAACCATCATATACATGTATCATTATTTATAATACAATGATACTATTCCAATGATGTATTATGATTGCTCCTACCAAACCGTACCAATGTACTGCTAAGAAGAAAAGATCCACACTCAATGTAGTTCCAAAAAGACTTGGATAGATCAGAAACTATGAAATTAATACCATGACAACATTTTAAGTCTTCTGAATATCAAATAAAAAAATGGGTCGCCTCTATTTCACTGTCCAAATGAATACCCTTTCCTCCTTCCACCCAATATATCACCCCCTCTCTTTGTAATCTTATTACATGATGACTTTGATACCTTTTCAGTAAGACGGTACCATATCAAAAGTACTGCACACTCCAATTGGGTAATTATAGGGTCAATTAAATTTGAAAGTGAAACTCACAGACACCTGCAATTAATACCAGATACCAACTTTGGATAAGTTTAGATTATTTTCTCTCTTACTACCCACAATCACTGCAGGGCACATTAATCCTGACCTGGTTGAACCTTTTGACATATGGGATCAATGAAACTGTTAGCTTCAGCAGTTGTGCAATCCCAGCATAATAATAAGTGACTAAGTAGTAAAAATGGAACATAATTAATGCAGCAAAACTTAAAATAAATATGCTAGTAATAATGTGTCATTAGGTTGCTTCCATTACATCAACCAATTTTTCATCTAGTCCATTCCAGGCCACCTCACTAACTCATACCATTGCCCATGTCACACCATATCTTATACCTCATTATCATCTCACCTTGTATTTCAACTTTGCACTTAACTTCTTTATTTCAGTTGTATAACAAATGGTTGTATTCTGCCTGTTTTTTTTTTTACTCCATAAGGGGAATTCCTTTCATTTCCTAAGTACTGATAGGGGTGAGAGAGATTTTACTCCAGCAATTCCTTCTCCTTTTGTTCTTGGCATTTTGTACAGAAAGAGACTTGGGACTTATTGTAGCACATGATACATTTGTGAAAGTCAACAGTGATTCATATGGTTCCATTTAGAATCATGAATGTTAGAGAGGAACCAGTGTTGTGACAAACCTAATCAACCTGGAACCAGCTTTGTCTGAACTGGCTCAAAGAAGTTCAAAAAAATTGGGACAGGGAGAAGAATAACTGCTTAGTGGGGCTACTGAATAGTAACTCGGGCATCTTCTCTTGTCATGGTGAACTTGGAGGACAGATCCAATTTTCCAGTACATAAATGCGGGTAACACAGTTCCTGTGAAACGACGTGCACACAGTGCCCGTTTCCAGAAGTGGAAAGAAGTGTTGAAGAGATGATGATAAAACTTGGGGAGTCAATCAGTCCCTTGTCAAGTCCTATTGTACTAACAATAGGATGGCAGTACTAGACTTTACTGATTATGGAAAATTTAATAAAGTAACGCTTCTTATCAATTCCCCTAAATAGAAGTCCTGGACTCTCTTGCAAATTTCGAAATGGATCTTGAAGAGTGGCTCCTGTGGCAGGACGGCGTTCACTACGGGTAGGCATTTGTACGAGTACCAAGTGATGCCATTCAGTATAACAAATGTACCCGCAACTTGAATGCCTGGAAGGAGTGTATGGTATATCTAGATGACATCATAGTATTCAGTAAGTCATTTTATTCTCATATAGGCCTACAAAGGCTAGAAGAAGTGTTTAATCGATTCAAGGGAGCAATTTGAAGTTGTACAAAAAAATATGTTTCATATTCCAAACAAATGTCACGTCATGCGGAGAGCAACCCGTTGACAAAGCTTTTTTTTTACAGCAGTAATAAGATTCAGCAGCGATACCGTTTTTGTCTTGTGTAGTCACAAGTAAACCACCCGTTTTGCAACGGACTTAAATTCTCCTAGCAGGAAATAAAACCTCAGCGCAAGGCACGCAAAAAGAGGTCAACCGTCACAGAAGAGGACATGGGAAGAAATGTAATTCTTTGAACAAAACAGGTGACATTCAAATGGCAGTAAACAGTGCACACAGAAGACACAAAATCCATTCCAATTTAGCAATCGGCCCATAGATTTTGGCCCATTTTTGAAAGTGAAACGTATTTAATATTGCACAAGTGCACATTATAACGTTTGTATCGTATTTTTGTCGCTCCTGGGATCGAAACAACGTGGTGGGCCATCCATTATAGCGATATTCCATTAGATTTGGGTATAGTAGGCTATACAGTACCTGTTCAAATTAGTTAGGCCTTCATCAATTTTGTGATGAAGTATGAAGAGTGAGCGCTTTGATGAATGTGTTTACTGACCTCAGTCATACAGTACTAGTAAAACTTTGTTAGTACACACGATGAGCCCAGGCAGGCTAAGTACTATAAGTATAAGCCAGGCTATAGCCTGGCAGGGTGTCCTGTACAGTAACTTATTTTACTGTTCAGGTGTACTGGACGAGCAGTACTGTTACTGTGTTACTAGTACTACTACTAGTACTACTACTAGTCCAGCCAGCCTAACCTGCATGTAGGCTACACTGACTGCAGTTAAGCCTTGTTAATATAGAGGTTAACGCTAGGGCCTATTTTTCTTGAGGTAGGCCTAGCTTACTGACCTTATCACAGTCCTGTACTCTCAGGAACGTTGAACTTGAAAGATCGTCGTGAAGTTGACAGACTACCTGATACAGTCGTCTACTTAGTTGTAAGGTATTATACATTCGCGTACCAAACTATTTCACCTGACGGTACTGAGTACGAAGCAAATGGCCCCTCTCTTGTCCGTGAAGTTTCTCATGTTAATTAATTATTGCGTTGATCTGTGATGTACCTATACACTACAGTATTATAAGCCTATACATATTTTTGTTATGTCGTCTGAACTACGTACCGTGTTTATGTCATTGGAGCGAAATAACCTTCCATGAGAAATAAAGATTAAATCCTACTGAAAATACTCTTTTTATCTTCCTGATTTAAGGAAATTACTTTACTAAATGAAATTTTGGGGGCTAATTTGTATTTCTCAGTACAGGTTAACGCTGTATAGTCTAGATTCTATACTGCGGGCTTAATCATGTATTCATGGTTCACTGGTCTATAATTGGTATTACATAATACTAGACAGCCTTCAATCTTTTGTTCATTTGTTGTGGTAAACAAGCCACCAGTCCATACATTCTGAAGAGGTGCAGGCCGGGAAATGTGTACAAGACACTGTAGCTTGGTCGAAAGTATAGTGTATGTGGGAGGGGTGCGGGGGAAAAAAGGGGGGGGGGGGGAGACGTGAACGCTGGGCCTCAGGACCAATGGAAGGGCCACACGGCCCCAGGATTGTAGCGAAAACACAACGTTAACATGCCACGATGTCCTCTCCGCTTAAAACGTTTCTCTTCCCGTCAGTACGTGGGTCATTAAAATTATCCCAATAATAAAAAATATCCCTTGATTAATTACCATTCAGCTCCAAATCATCGCTTAGTAGTAGTAGCAGTAGTGGTAGTAGTGGTGGTAGTGGTGGTAGTGGTGGTAGTAGTGGTGGTGGTAGTGGTGGTGGTTGTGGTGGTGGCAGTGGTGGCAGTGGTGGTGTTAGTGGTAGTAGTGGTGGTGGTAGTGGTGGTAGTGGTGGTGGTAGTGGTGTAGTGGTGGTGGTGGTGGTGGTAGTGGTGGTAGTGGTGGTAGTAGTAGTAGTAGTAGTACGGATTGAGTAACAATGGTCACAAGGACGGGAATGATGACGTCAATAGATTCCTTTAGAAACGATGCTGGTAAGAGATCGAGCATGCACGTTTTTATACCAGAACCTTTCAAAATAGTACTGATCTCATCAGAGGTGGTCAGGGGCATATCATACATGAGTGAGCTCGGACGTGCTACGGATTGTGGTGTCAATGCATCGTTAAAATCAAACTATTGTCATTATCATATTTAAATTCTGATCTAATCGTCTTAATTTTATTAGTAAAATAAGTGTTGAAGTCATTAGAAATTTGTTCAACATTTCCATTGCAAATAGGCTATTTGGAAGAACATAATTACTTTTGGTACCTAGCAAGTCATGACAAATATTAAATAGTTCACTAGTTTTATTAGAGGCCTTGTTGATCTTGTTTGTCAGAAATGGTTGCTTCTTAACAATAATGTTAAGTCCATTACTTGTGTTTGGATAAAATTTCACGATCAACAGCTAGATTAGTTCTCAACCATCTCTCCGTTGTTCTTCTTTCTTGTCTTAAATCAAGGAGTTCGCCGTCAAACCACTTTGGGAACACATTGCTGTCCTTATTTCTAGCCGTTTTTCTCGATCAATGGAGCATGTTTATCCAATACAGCTATTGTCAAATCATTAAACATGCCAACACGTTCCACAAAAGAACAGGAATCTTGAGGAGCCTGGTGATGCATTGGAGTGAAGATGAAAGATTATGATATAAAATATGTAGTGTCTATGTAGTATTAATCCTTCTGAAAGTAGAATGTTCAGGAGTGATAGGTTTGCTTAGTAAATCAACTTGTATTTCAATGAATACACAGCTGTGGACACACATAATGAACTGGGTTGACATTTGAAATTGTACATAAAGACTTGTAGAATAATATCAAATCAAGAGTATGACCAGCAGTGTGTCTAGGATCCGAGTGTAAGGCCCTGTGTCAAATTAAAACATTCCAAGATCTCATTAAATTGTTTCACAGTCTTAAGATCTGATTGTTCAATATGAATATTAAATTCTCCACAGATAACGAAATTGTCAAGTCAGTTGAGGGCTTTTAATAGTAAATTATTAAACTCGTCGAAGAATAGTGTTATAGGAACTATATATAATTTTCTTTCCAGGCCATAATATTAATGACTTGAGATGATGTTGACCGTGCCGTGGTAATTATTTTTTCACTCTTGCAAAGAGGATAATAAGATATTCGTATTCTTAGCGTTTTTTCGTTTATTTCTCTTTTTTATCAGTTGTGAGACCGGTAACATTTGAAAGTTACGAGAACTTACTGCAAAACATTCAAAAGTACCAGTTGATTGAATACCATACGAAAGTACCCCCAGTGTACCCTAGCAATTGTGAATTTAAAAGTGGCAATATCGGTAGATGAATCCCCGAAATCATCCATTGGATTACCAAGAGTTTCAAATAACAGGTTTTCTGGAGATCGTATTCACTCTGCGGGAGCTAAGATTTCGTTTAATGAACGGAAATAATATTCAATTGATACTTAGAGTAAATTATTCGCTCCTTGGAATTCATAGTGTACAATACAATTTTGGATTTAGAAAAGTTTGTAATGCTAATTGGGATATTTGGTGATTACGGTCTCTTCCACCAATATACATGAACTCTCAAAAGCACATAGCCGTTCCGATTAAGATACTAAGTATCGAGCTGGAGGGTAAGAAACTTCCTCCATGAAGTATCATAATCTGCAATATGGTGCGGCAACGCAGACAACTCTGAGACAGCAAGGCCGGCCGACTACCGTAGTCTATATAGTGGGTAAACGTGCCCATTTAACATCACAACACACAGCGTTACCACTACGTCATAATATATCCCCTTTTGGCGTTCCTTCTTAAATGCGTAAAGTATCCTTCTGAACTAACATACTTTTCCAAAGTAATGAATGAAAACATATTCAGAAGACGATATAATCTGCTTTAATTTCTTTTAATCTTCCCTAAAACACCGTGATTTAAGAATGCAATTCTCATTCAGGAATAGGTTAACATAGTAAGGATGCGCTATGCTAGCTCGATGATTACACATTAGGAATGTCTGGCTGGAAGACAATACGAATGTCGTTGACTTTGACACCACGGAAAATTCCCGTTAAATCGTTTCTTTTCCCGGTGGTACGTCCAGGGTGTATCGATTGCCTACAATTTCAATTTTCATAATTTAATGTAAAGTTATGATATAAAACTTTTTTATATCAATTTCAGACGATGGGGGGGGGGGGACCATTAGGAATTCCATACTTGTATGCCAGGTGTATGTATGGCCATGCATACTGCAAGTAATCTTCAACGATGGTTCCCTCTGAATCCGTCCGCATGGCCAGCAAGTTATGCAGGGAAACATCATCGACGCGTAGGCCTATATCACCTTCCCGTAATAGTCATCGACGTGTCCATATCAGTTATTGTTACATTTATCGACATTTCCGTATATCAGTCCGATTGATGTTTAAATAAATGAACGCATTCGGTCCTCAACTTGGCACCGTGGACATACATGTACACATATATACTTTGCGGCAGCATTATTATGCCAATGCACTATCGCGCCGAACTGACCCACTTCCCATCCGCAATCCTACATCAATTATACAGAATGTACTTATCGATCAGATTAATATAACATTTGGAGGGTTTCAACGGACACCCAACATAAATTTCAATATGTGTAACATTAATTGACCTCGTTCTATTTGGCTAATGTAGTATATGTTGTGTTAAGCACCGCATGCACTGGTTAATGTCCTCCACTGTCACTGTCCTCCAACACAGTGTGTTTCAGAGTACGTGGCACTACACTTGTCAAATGATCTCTAGGCGCGGATCGAAATAGGATTGGGAAGCTCAGTGGTCAGTTTGACACGATGGGGCAGTGGAATATGCTGTCTCGTTGTTTGATTTACCTAGAGCTCAATGCCTTTCTTAAAAATAACAACATTACAAATTGCTATCGAGTAAAAATAGTCAGGAGCTCCAGATATTGAGTGTAGAGGCAAATGTTCCAAACTGTATCATGTCCATGCATTGCTCGGGAATACGAAAACAAGGTTTGTATATAATTTGCATTACTGCTATGGTGTTATTTATTGTAATGCTACAGAGTAGCGAAAAATTGAGAAATTCTAACCTCTCCACTAGCGCCAAACGGTATTCCTGTTGACATAGTGGTCTCGACACCGATTTCAAGACAAAAGGAGTTCCCCAACTGTATACCTCTACCTCTAGATATTCTGAGACATATTCAAAGACATATTTACTGTAAAAGAAGACGATGTCTTACATGCATATATAGGCTAGGAGAACAAAAGTTAGATAATACTAAAATGGAGAAACTCATGAGAGTCAAGATGAATTCAAATCTAACATGGAAGTAACAAATATTTTTTTTATTGATATTCCCACCTGTATCTCATATTTGAATGCATACAGTGTACATTACATACAGTTCATGCACCCAAGGAAACATTGAAAAAAATTGTACTTAATGTATCTTACGGAGAAAGATCGAATGGGTTTTTTTCAAAGACTTGGTTGGGACACATTTGACAAACAGCTGCAGATATCCGCAATTAAGTGATTGTCTGTCTGTATACTGTTTTTCTTTATGGTTGATGGGCTACAAGGCTATGTAATACTTTATTTATTATTCCTTTTGTGACTCTTTGAATATTTCTATTCTTTGTATGTAATATACTATTTAGGGAACACGTCAGTGGACAAACGTATTCTAAAAGCCCTTATACCAGTACAAAGTACTCCTTTGCCAGCATCTGCTCGACGAGAAACCAAGGCAGGTCATTTATTTGTTGTACTATTTCACTAACACAGAGTACATAAGCCCGTTTGGCTAAGATCATGCGTAGCCTATTATATGCAGGACAACCAGTATACGAAATCTCCGAAACATCGACAGTATGGAGCGCCGGTGCCGTGACATATGCTTCGGCTGATTGGTATTAGAGCCAGAGGTTAGTTTTTGGTGTGTTTTCTCCGTGTCTGCAACCACCCCACCCTTACAAAACCAAATGACAACATGCCGCTTACAGCAATTTAAAATGAACGGTAACCGATACTATTTCCACGCAAATTACGGAAGATTCCGAAGTTTTCCTACGATTGTTGTAGCAATATTGATGAACAGATAAATGTAAACTACCACTACTACCAATAGGGTGTCGAATCGCGTCGAAATTTTAATTTTGAATAAGCAGAAAACGACTGGCAATATAAGTTGTATAACCTGGCCTTCTGCCCGCCCGAACAGCCGCAGACGACGGGAGGCGTTGAGACTAATAGTAATCAGCTTCATGCACAATTGCATTCCTGACCGAGAAATAATAAGGCGATTACTGTAGTATTTGTTGTATTTGTAGTATCCTTCTAAATAACAACTTCTTGATTAAACCGTGTCTGTGCTGCGATCGCGTATTAACACCGGCTTCAACATGCCTACTCTTTCTCGTCCATTTTGTCCAGACGTTAACTGGACATGTATGTACCCATTCATCCAATCCCGCTTTCGGGACCGCCACTTATCGCATCCAACGGACGTTAGTGTACCTCGATATACGATCACTTTCTCAAAGAGCGTGGGAAGTGAGAGCAACCAGTTATTGCGACTCCAAACCAGTCTTTGTAGTTGTCCGACGGACAACTAGAATGTTTGAAGTAACAACATAAACTTCATTTCTCGACAATCCAGCCCTTCCCCAAAACTCAAAATAAATGAATAAAAAAACTTGTCAACCCATAAAAGTTATTATAAAAGTTGTTGGTATCATCCTTCATTCGAGACAACAAAACAACAAAAATAATAAGAAAGTAATAAGAAACCGTTTATGTTCGTATTTGTTCAAGAGTGTTTGTGTAAGGTAAACAATTATCTATAGTACTATATCCATGTACGTGCTGGCGATGGATGGCAGCGTAATGAATTTAACGAGTATCGTACAAGCCGGTCGGGTTACGGTCATCGAAGCATTTTAATCAAGTACGTAAGTGAACGTTACCCAAAATAATGTAAATTATATCTTTAAAAGAACACATGTCAAACATCGCTCGAAAAGCATGCATGGCCATCCTTGCACAGACACAACGCATTGTATTGCTAGGTTTCATAAAAGGATAGGTTAATGTTAGGCTTGCTTACCTTTGATACCTTTGCTATCGCGCAGATGGCCATCGTTTTAAGACTTCAAATGTATCGCTACAATGGGGAATACTACTGCCATCGTCCTCCTGCAAGCCGTTTTCGGACAACCATAGTGCTCTGGTGCAACCTAAGTATCTACAGTTCCTACCATGGTTGAATTTAATCTTGAAAGTTATCACTAATTCGCAGTTCTGATCATTGAGTAAATTATGCGGATGGGTGCAACTGGTTTGCATACGAAGCTGCATACGCACAAACATTAGTCTAATACCCCAGTTTGCATAGTGCTGGCTGAAATTAAATCTTCTATTGGACGATTTTACACCGCAGGTCTAAAGGCAAACCGTATCCAGGGTATGGATATGGTTACTTCTGTTCGTAAAACCAAAACAACTTTAGGACAACCAGATTTGATAAAGTACAACCATATAAAGTATATCCATAACAATTTACAAAGCTCATTCTAATCACTCGGCGTTATTGCCAAGTGCTTTCACCTTTACCTAATAACTGTAGCTGGATGAGATTTGGTAAATGGTATTAGGGTGTCATACCTCGAAACCCTCCCATATTATGTAGCCTACCACAGGGTTTCTTTAGTCGAGTCACGATAAACCATTCTCTCTAGATTTATCAGAATGATATTGGGGGGGGGGGGGGGGGGTGGGGGGTCAGATTTAAGAGATGT
>JAODAG010157420.1:0-25883 GCA_027574785.1 Orphnurgus asper
CCTACAGAATAAAATGTTGCAACATCTGTTTCAAATACTAACAGACTGAAAAAGACAAACACATGTTGGCACCGTGTTTTTTACTGAAAGAAAACAGTACAACTTGGAAGATGGGTACAAAATGTGATTCTGGATAATAATTACATAAAAAGAGCACATGTCCCAGACATAACAAGTGTCCAAATGACAAAAATAATACAAGCTGCCTGCAAAACAAATGGGTTAGTTCTGCATTGCTGCAAGTTGAAACAAACTATAAATTATCAATAGAATTAAGTTATCTCCATATGGTGGAGGTTTAATCATCTTTCATAGCTTTTTTTCTTTGTTTATATTGTAAACCTTTTTACATAAGTTTAATGCTGTACACTAAATAAACTCTAAAAAAAAATCTAATCTGCTTAACGATAACTATTAATTGTAATTTATCAACATTTTGATAAATTATACTTGTAATTAGACTCTTGGTACACCACGTGCGGCACCACAATCCATGCATGGGCCGAGCTTATTCACCTCCGGGCCGGGTCCTATCATACGTAGCTCTGGCTAATGTCAAACAGCAAGGTCGGGTGGGTCACCATGAGTTCGACGCACTTCTTCTCGTATGGCAGCATGTGGAGGTCGCCGTAGGGGGTCGGGGACCGGAAGATCGTCGGACCAAAGACGATGCTGATATTCTCGACGCTCATCTTGTTTTGCCTTTCCCGCTGTGAGACCCTGTCGAACGGGAACAAGGAATACAAAAAAACACGTATGAAACATGTGATGGCCTTTCGTTTGACTGGACAATTTTGCCCACGACAAACTCTTGGGAAGATGTTTCATTTGTGTTCGAGAATGGCTCAATTTAAAAACAAATCTATCGTCTGTTGGGGTTGGGCTCTCTACGTCTATCAGAGTTGGGCTCTCTATCGTTTATTAGGGATGGGCCCTCTATTGTCTATTATGATTGGGCCCTTTATGATCTATTAGGGTTGGGCCTATATCATTTACTAGGTTTGGGCCGTCTATAACCTATTAGGGTTGAGGCCCTCTATCGTTTCTTAGGGATGGGCTATATATCGTCTATTAGGGTTGGGCTCTCTATATCGTCTGTTAGGGTAGGGCCCTCTATCGTCCGTTAGGGGCCTTCGGATAAACCTCAATACGTTCAATGGTGCAAAAAGGCAGCAATCGCACAATTTCAAATTGTATGTAAACAATGTATAGGTTTGATAAGCGTAAGGTTTATAAGGTAGTGATTCATCAACCTCGCACCTTACTGTTTTATTAAACATATCCTGCAGCAGCAGGTACTTTTTTCTACAGATTGACGGAAACCAATCAAAACATTATTAAACTTTAACCCAGAGCTACAGAAAAGTTCCAGCACATTAATGTATACTAAAGAAATGCAAAGTGGACTTCCGTTTGGCCTCTGCCGGTTTTGCAAAGAAGCATTTTTGTGCTCCGAACAACGGACTATTTAAAATCTCCAAGATCTCCCAACAACCTGGAAGAGAGAAATAATGGCCAAAAAAGGCCAGAAAATATGGCCAGAAAAAAAGGAAAGAAAGAGCGGGCGAGCAGCGGATCAAGGAAAGGGAGCGCACGATCGACCCATCGGCCGGCCATATGCAGAGACGAACCCACCTGTTCAAATGTGCAACCATGTGTTTTAACGTGTGGAAATGTGCCGGTTTAGTCTCGTGCAGCCGGAGGATCGCCCCGTGGAGGGCATCGATGCACATGTTGTCGTCCTGAGTTTCTGAAATTGACGAGAGGGAGAGAGAATAGATAATTGATCGGCGGAACCATCCCAAAGACTTGCCAGTTTTGGGAAGAAACCGTAGGGACAACCTACAACTGCACACATTTGAAACCACGGGTAGGACCAAGTCTTGAAGGCAATTGTTAAAGCCGGTGTGTACATCCACGCGATCACAACTAGGACAGATTTCCTATGGAGTAGGAGCCTATGAACATTCCCCATACTATAAACTAAATCAGACTATAATATGTTACTCTCTATCCTCGACTGCTTCATTTACCCTCCCCCCCCCCCGGTCCCTACGTAGCTCTTCAATTTGGATAATTTCGCTTAAACGCCAAGAGCCACCAAAAATTAAAAAAATAACGCTCCGTAAAAGAACGTCGTGAAATGTCCGTGACTTACGGACGGCATCCATGAACGCGCCAAAGAGGTCAAATGGCACGAGAGGTATTGGAAGTTGACGCAAGTACATTTTGAGAGCCCCCGAGATTGCGTTGATATCTGCAAAGTCCTTTGTGGTAATCTTAGCATGCTGTCCGTCTATAAAGCAAAACGAAACCAAAACAGATGAGATCTAAAATTGGTGTGAAAAAAACATCGATTTGGCCATAGAATTGGAATACAGAATGAACAAAATAGAAAAGGAAGAAGAAAGAATTTGTATTATGAAGGGAGCTCTGTTTCGCCCGGCAGGCTTTAATCCATCCCGATACCATGAGATGTCCGAAAAACTTTCATCACCACGGACAGAGGTGTCCGTCTAAAGTATGTCCACATTCTTTGCTAAAAGATAACCTAGGCTTCGTGGCTATGTGGCTACCAAATCTATTGCTTAACTCATGATTTTTATTTCAACAAATGACTCAGGACCACTTAACATGATAACAAAAATGCCTCTTTTAGTATACTTTTCAACCAATTAGTTAAAAATCTCAGGCTAAACAACACTTTGGTATCTTTGAAACATGCTCAATTAAAATCAGAATTTGATTAATCGGAATAAGAAATAAAATATGAAAAATATCAAATAAAATACTAACCCATGTCAAACCTTTGTTTGACGCTTTCAAGGTCATCCTGTAATCCTGGAATTCTATACAAACCCTCGGCATCCAGCCCTGTAAGCAGAACGAAGCAAACCATTAGACAAGGAAGTATTACGATCGATCCACGTCCGCGTAATCTTGCTTTCAACCTGAACAAGCAATAATATTGCTTGTAAAGCAGCTTATCAAAGTTGGAAGTATAAAAGGGATACAACAAACGTTCATTCTCTTCCTCTCGTTGAGTTTGTGATTCAGCGGCGACGCGGCCGGTCAGTAAAAACAAAATAAGGGTTAAAAATATGAACGACTGTAAATCATCATCTGTATCATGGACTATATTTCCAGTGTCAGAACTAGAATTCTTCTTTTCTTCCTTGTTTGAACGAGCATCACACAAAGCAACCTCTCAACGCCCACACCAACATTCTCCCCCCCCCCCACCTCTCGGTTTTGTTTCTTCTTTTACCGTATCAAGTTTTCATACCAGTGCAGAACCGTATCCAGTACATTCATGAAAACCCCCCCCCCCCCCTGTGAGTGAGAAGTGAGAATAAAGAATGTCTTCAAAAGTCATTTTCCTGTTTTTGGGGGGGGGTTTTGTTTTACTTCGTAGTTTATTTAGCAATTTCTTCCTTGGTGCTCAATGTAAGGTTCGGTTTTTCCCCCATAGTTTGCCTTACTGATTCATCCTTGCTGCTCACTATAAGTTACGATTCTGTTTCGTAGTTTGTTTACCAATTCATCCTTGGTACTCAATGTAAACTTACGTTTCTCTACTAGTTTGTGTGCTTTCCACTTATCCAATGTTCCTTTTTTCTCTTCAGAAAATGTCAAACATGAGTTTTACAACTTTCAATCTCATAATGTGAATAACGACTGCTACTTAAATTAAACAGTACTAATATGCCTGCACTTCACACTTTGTGTTTTATATAAATTGCATCGGTGGAAGTTCAAACGAGACTATGAAAACATCGACGTTAATCGTTTTATTGGTCTTAACAGTGTGGCGGACAGTCATAAATTAGGCCGATTTGAATTAAAAAAAATAAATAAATACAAAAATAATCTAATTGGCAGTACTGAGGCAACTGTGGCACAGTTTCTTGTTCCACCGTAGAATTATACAAATTGCTCCTCCGCATTTCGTACACTCCAAAACGAGAAACAGGAAGAAAAGATGGAAACAACGCCCGCCTCGTCAGAGACGTTTCTATAGCTCGGGCCGGTCACCGTTAACCCCCGAAAATGAGGGCAGCAGATTTTAAAATGATTTGGCAGCGACCGGGGAACTTTTCGTTGTCTGGGACATTTATCCATAGGTGAACGTGTACTTCCCCCCCCCCCGGCCTTACATTATCAACTTTTCATTGAACATTGTTCGAACTATTAACGTGAACGAGTCACTGATCAACGAGGTCAAAAAAAGAAAGAAAATTAAACATTAAACTTACAAGGAGCTTGACCTGATTTTTTTTATTTGTTTGGCAACCGTCCGATCCCGACCGTTTCCTTTCGTCGTTATATATCGATATCGCAGTAAATAATTGACGACAGACCAAGTGTCAATGTGCGAGGATATGGAATAATGAAATTGGGGGGACACTGTTCAATCGACCTCATTTTGACTTCATTTCAATCAAGTATATTGGTTAAAGTTTAGTCAAATCGCCCCCTTGTTCTTTTTCATTTTTTTTTGTTCTTTTTCAACTAATGACGTGGACGAGTTACTGATCTACGAGAAAAGAAATCAACCTCGGAAAATGGGCCTTTACGATAACGCAAATCTTCGACCCAGGGATGGCCCACATATTTACCCACAGTCCTGTAGTGGTTGAATTATTTATGAGAAGCTAACTTTCCTCATAGTCCTCATGTTATGTGGGGGTTACTTCACAGCTGCGGTAGTATAGGTTGTCTGTTATCCCCGTCCTGAGGTATCCTGTTTAGCTTTCAAACAGTCAATAAATTACGTGACCGATAAAAGCTCGCTGGTTTTCCCCAAAATTTACTGGGAAACTTTTCACCTGCTACCTCTCACGACCCATCGTCGTAGCATCCTCCTCCACACACTGACGTCATCTAGCCACCGTTCAACAACCGAGCTCAAAAGGGGCTTGTCCCGGTGTAGTTTCACTTCCTACGATACTCCTCCCCCTTGGATGTATATGTTGGTTAATTATTACCTTTTCCGATGAAGGGAACCTATGTGTCTTTTTGGGGGGGGGGGGAAAGATCTTGCCGGTTACCTCGCTTGTTTCATGCTGTTAAGTAATATCTTTTCCTTTTCGTTACATTGGGAGTGGTTAAAATACATCGATGGCGTCACATTACAGGATGTGATTGCTCCACTAGCTTTGTTAATGCCATTAACCAACCTTCTAGAGAGAGAGTTATACGACAAATTTTAAGTACCAAGGAACTCCGGAACTGTAAATAGGTTAAAAGTTCCACTAAAGTCACAAAGGGAGTTCTTCGTTCATCCAATCTGCCTGAACAACACAGTCGACCTCGCCCACAGAATGGTCATTTAATCAAGGGAAATTTATCACCGGGGTAGCTAGGGTTTTGAAGACCCTCATCATGTTTCGGATCCCCCATTTTTTCAGCATTATGGGGTCGGGGGGGGGTCCGTCCGGATGGTCGAGAAAGGTCTTAAGAGAGCGGGCGTCGCACACTCACCCCTCGACTCCAGCTCGTCGATGCAGCGGTCGACCACGACGGGCCTCATGGTGTTCTGGGCCTTCACCAGCGTCGTCAAGTCTATGCTGAAAATTCTCTTCAGGAGGCGCATGCTCGGCGTGCAGTCTTTCGGCGTCAGCTTCGAGCACTGCTTGTGGGTGCTCAGACCACAATCTGCAACGGTGGAGGGCGAAAAAACAAAGAGAGAGAGATAGAGAGAGAGAGAGAGAGAGAGAGAAAGAGGTTGTTAATAATTGTATCTAATCAGGATGGTGCGTCAGTTCTCACGCGAGCGCCCTCCCCCCGAAACCAAAGCTCGACTGAGGCCCCGGCGGTGCGCGGTCGATTCTGGACTCGCCCACGTGGACCTCAACGCCGAGCTGCTTACCCGGAACTCTCCGGTGAGGGCCGGCAGCCATGACGTCATCATTCACACTACGGAAGCAGACGTGAATTGCTGTCGGATTTGACGAAGAAGAAACAGGGGCGGCAAACACGGATATGATCAGAAGAGAGAGCATAATTCTCGTGGAGACTCCCGGTAACACGTGGTGAGGTGGCCTTATACTTGCCAAAAAGTCATAACAATTTTTCCGAAAAATGAACACAGAATTCAAATATTGCAAAATTGTTGCAAATGCTAATGAAAGGAGAAAAATGTGACTCCCAGTAGAGTTCATACATAGTATAATATACCAGAGTCACTTAACGACTGCAGATTACCATTTTTCTTGATGTGAGCTTTTAAGAACTGTCTACTAAAAATTTCAAACAAAACAAACCCCCAAAACATATAAGTTTGTCTTAAAGTCCATCGCATTATCATTCCAAACTATGCAGCGACTTCCAGGATAATTCCAAGGCCTAAAACTTTGAATCTTGTTTAAATTCTCAGGTCTTGGAAAGCCACATAAAAAGCCTTATAATTTGCACACGTACACAAACGTGTGCACATTAAATTGTAACAACATTATGCTGCGTAATGTGATGGTAAAAAAAAAAAAGTCACATCATCCTGTTATAAGAGGATATGGAATACTCTGGCAGTGAAAGAGAAACTAAAACATGGGGAAAGAAAAAGAACTGTTGTTTTCCAATGAATATCTATGACACATTCTCAAGTGCGTATCACAGGTCTAATTGTCACCACGACTAATAATATCACTTTCACTTATAACCAACCACGTTACCTAAGAAAAGGTCTCTTGCCGAGGATGTTCGCCAAGCAAATTGCATCAACTGGCATTATTGAACATGATTGCAGGGAAATAAAGATGATACGAAGTTATTTACTTAAACTTTGAAAAGCCATTTATCCGGGTGATTATCACCAATGGTGTCTCAACCATGATTTTTTTTTAACCAATGTAAATATAATAATTATAATTGCAACAATGCAACAGAAGATGACAATACACTTTCTTTGACATTTGACCTTTCAGCTAATTGTGACATCAGAAAGACTAACAACTTAATTTACTAGTATAGTAAGGCAACAACAATAGACATCCAAAATACAATGGTGGGGGTCACTGCTTGGCCAAAGCCTTAGATCTATTTTGACAGCTAAACTCTTAGGTTCTTGTCCTACACTTTAGTAGATTAGTACACATCATGTATACAGACTACCTCAAATACATGGTGTATGTACATATGCAGATAATAACCTATCCCCTAACATTACATACTCATGTAGCCTATGTATCCTATATTTGGGTATGTACTTCTGTAAGACCATCCCTTAACTTATACATACTCATGTATGTGGTACAGTATATTTGTGGTATGTACTCCCATGTAAGACTACCTCAAATATAGTGTATGTACATGTGTATTTAGATACTAGCCTACACCCTAACTTATATATACTTTATGTCTGTATCCTATATTTGAGGCAGGCTTACATGAAGTATATAGCCTACTGCATCCTCAAAGCCATAGCGGCAGGGATAAGAACCTAAACAGTCCATTTGCAGATTAGGTTTGAACTCCAAGATGCTTTCCTAATTCACTGAAAAGGGGGCCGCCATTACTAACAGCTCCCTTATTGTTGTGATTCAACATACAACAGCCTGTGTTTGATAACCTTTTTGAAGATTGTGTTGATCATATCAGACTTTAGCTTTTGTACTCCCATAGAGCGAGCCTCTCCTTACCGGCCAAGTTTGTAAACTTCTAGCTAATATGGCCAATTACCAATGATAACAAATTATCGCTCTGAGAGCCATACACTCTCCACCATAATCCCCATAGGGCTTATTAGCTGGGCAATGAACCCCCTTCCCCTCAAGGGCACCTTGGTTCAATAAACTTGATTTGGCCTAGTTCAGACAGAACGTTATGTTCTGTTTTGCTAAACATCATAGCAATAGTAGTCATTACAGTCATTATAAACGGAACACCTTGCATGTATGTAATATAAGATAGTTTCACATCGGAGATCTCAGCTGTAGTCCCCGAACACAAATAAACGTTGTAGAGTATGTTTGTATCCAAACATAACTATTGAATTGCTGTTACGAAAATTTAAAATTACACTGGTTGGAAAGAAAATTGGATTTGTTTACTTGGCTGCGTGATGTAATCTTCTTAATATTTTTGGTCATCGTCGTCGATTACCAATTTCCCCCTAGTTTTTCCCCCTTCTTAACCTCTCATTTGTTTTTGTTTACCCCTGGAACTGATATCGAGGTAGAAGCGATTGTGTTTGGTTGCAAAACTTTCATGAAGTTATCGCTGTGTTGAATACATATGAATGCAGGTTATGACGAAGGCACTAGCATAATCAGGCGGGAACTGCCAGTCACAGGGAAAGCAGAGGTGTGGCCAACTTTTTCCAAAAACCTTGTTTGGTGCATGCAGCTTCATTTGGTTTCATTCTTCCCCGTCCCTCACCCAACCCCCACTATGTACCTTCTAAATCATATCTCCCGCAAGTTAGGTCCAAACCCATCGCCGCCAGTAAACATTAGTACATTGCCGTAATCAATAAAGTAGTCTGGCCTAATGTAATGTTCGGTCTGCATAAATTTTATTGGATACCCAATTGTTTGCAGCACATCTTGCCTGTGTTAATAATATGCACCATACAGGGAAACAAACCATAATATTCTGGCAATGATACCGTGCAGGAGATATTTCTACGTTTACCAAAGAAGAATGGTCAACGTTCATTTCCGTAATCCGTCCTGCATTTACTGAAAAAAATCAGCCATGTGAGCACATCGCAAAGAGAGATCTGGAGTGGATTGCTTTAGCATGGACTTGTAAACTTTAGTCTTAAGCTGAATGTTTCAGAATATTTTGAAGATACATGGTAGTCAACCTAATATATCACAATGTAGCAGTTTCTATGTAAATAGACCATTCATACAGACGGTGAGAGGAACAACGTCACTTTGAGATATTTTACTCTCAATTAATTGAATAACGAACTTTAAAACTCGGGGCTAGGCGTAGGCTAACATTAAAACATCGAGTGACCTTGCTATAAAGCGTTGTCTTCACCGAATGCAGAGAATAAATTAGCAATCTCTGTCTTCATGATCTGTATGAATATCGATATCATCAATGCATCAATCAGAATGGCATATTTTTCTTCGCAGCATAGTAATCGTAAAGCAGTTAGCATTTGGTTTGGTTTCTATATGAACTCTTTAATTTTATGCCTCGCAGGAAACGTTTTACTGCACACAAACCAAACGGTCCTTGAAACCGAATTAGAAGTAGTTAATCGACTCTTGTAACGCTTCCACCCCGAAGTAACCTCGCGTTGAGTTCAACCCTTTATAAGGACCGCAGTCTGCGGTAGATAATGAGCCACGCTTGAGTGCACTAATCCGCTTGCGCTCCCTCCACAGGCTTACAGTTAGGTTCTCTTTGCCAATGGCACAGCTGCAAGTCATAATGTAAACATATCGCAATGGCAGGCCTATCCAAACATAAAACATGACTGTAATGTTGGAAACACCGGAGGTTCGACATCGCGAACAAACTTTACCACATCGTTAAACAGTAACGCAGTTGATAGCTTTTTGGAAAAATGTCCACTGTCCAAATTTGTACAAAGAAACATTTGTACGAATACAGCAAAGTATGATGTACGTTAATTCCTGTGTAGGCAAGGCAACAACAGAGGCCTAAGCTTACGAGAGAGTCTGTATGCACCCGTGATAGGCTACGACGTGTGTAACGTTCTGTCCCTATGATATTGCTATGGTAAAAAAAATTGCCCTATAGTTAGTTATACATGATATCAAAAACATTCCAGCAGGTAGGAGAATGTACCACCGGGCCTGGTCATGAGGAAACAGGGTTTCTACCAAGCAGGGTTAGAGGTGCAGGGGATGCCTCTCCAGAAGCCCGAATCAGGGAGAGAGGTTATATTCCCCTCCCTTGACTCGATTAAGTAAATGTCTTCAGGTACAGTTTGCTCTGTGAAACTGTCAACATTTACAGTTGTGAGGCATCGAGTAAAAACGGTCTCATATGCTTCTATCGGCTCCACCACCTCCTGCCCAGCATATCCATGTTTACGTCCCATCCCCCAACAAGATAAACGTTTGCTAATGTTTTGTGCAGGAATTGAATTTTGCAGATCCTGATACATATATCAGGCTTCGTAGGACGGATCGACTCGGAAATTGCACGGCTGAAAAGAGCAGACTCAAACCACATTCTGAAAATCCATAAAAGCTGCCGACAAACGTCGATTATCTCCAAGCGTTCTGGAGCTGTAATCGATTTTATAATTTTAGATCGTAAGAGTCCTTAACTCATACAACAGCAGGGAATAGCGATATCATCCATACTATCATAGTACATTGCCAAACCATATAGTCCCACGAACGAACGGCCACCTAAACTAACAAGGCCGTCATATGCACCTTCCCCGGGCAGCCTACACATGTGTGCACATGGATATACGGAATGTCGTATGTAGTCTAATAAGGCTGATAGGCTGACTACCCACAGAAATAAAAACATAAGTACAAAAGGTTCGACGACCCAATCTAAGACCACATTTACGATACTAACCCGAGCACTTAACGCCTTGGTTTTTCAGCCCCCACATGAAGTTGCCGCAATATTCACACCAATTCAAACCGCCAAACGAATGCACCTGTAGGAATTAAAAACAAAGGCAGATATTACTTGAAGGTTCAGCGATCGCTACATTTCGCACATGAAGAAATCGACGACAAAACGACTGGAAATTACGTACACGATGGATGTCCCATGTATGTAGTAAACATTATGAGACCGAGAGAGGGAGCACCATGCAAACAATGTATTCCTGTTTAATATAAGACTTGACATTGACGACATCATCATCATACATCATCGTAGGTATAGAATAGTATGGTTAATGAGTGCCTTATTAGGTAGGGGATGCAGGTAATGTTCAACATTATTGGATATAGTCAACACTGAAAACCCCTGGCCGCTAGCTCAATGGTTTATATTTACTACAGCTAATGACCCATTCCCTGGCTAACATTATAACCTGTACGTGCATGGCCCTAGCTGTCCTGAACAAATTTACAGGGCTAGGCTGAACATCCAGCATAATCCCTTTATACCTAACGCAGTACTGATAGGACCTATAGTCAGATCTAACGGCATAACGTCATTGTGTCTTGTGATACCTTTTGATATCAGTTTCCATCTTCATACAAGTCCTCAAAATCAATGAAGATATTGAGCTATTTTCCACTAGTAAGATCTCCTTCTCAATCACTTCTGACTACTAATGAGAATCGTTCACATTGTACCTTAAAGTTGTGAGATTTTTCGTAGGTGGAAGGCTCAACCTTTGTACCCTCCGTGAACATCTGCATTTCAGACTTGCCATCAGTCTGTGTCGGGCATAAATCAAAAAGAAGAAGAAAGAAACCTCACAAGAATGTGTTAAATAAATAATAACATTATACAGTTAACAGACCAGATCATATGCTTCTATTTATGACCAATTTTGATCTTGTACTGTTATAGCCACCTTCTTCAGGGTAAAGGCAAGCAGAATGGACTTCACGTACAACCACCTCATATATAGCATATACATGCATGTGGACTAGCCTATCAAATAACCTATACATACTCATGTATGTATCCTATATTTGAGGTGGTCTTACATGAAGCATAATACAGGCAAGCAGTACTTAGTCAACAAGACTGGTAAAGACAAACACGACATACCTAGTTAGGCTCATGTCATAGTCTGCAGCATAAACATATATTCGTCTTAATATCATTCGTCTTAATATCATTTATACGACAGGAGCAATATGTTAATGAGTTTAGTCTGTATAGATATTAGATCTGCGGCTTTGCAGATCTTGCATGGAGAGACCTCATAGTTTAAAATCGGATCAGAGAATCTTTTGGATGCGGGTCTGCACCTCCGGGTGTCATCTTCGCCAAAGTGGTGCAGAGTGTCCGTTTCGTAGTCAAAAGGTTCCCGGTCAAATCCCAGGCATGTCTTGTTCAGCACAGCTGCTTTGCAGTTATGATGTTCAATATTCCATGGTGTTTGTGTGTTCGAGTTATAATAGGTCTATGAAGTGGTGCAGTGGCGATGAACTGGTATGCTCTCTCTCCTCCCCCAAGGTCTATAAGAGAGTGGTCAAAGATCGAGGTCCCGGGAGCAGGATGGGATGGATGGATGGTTTCACGTGCCTGCCATATTGTTGTCACCTCTGAACATGCCTGTCTGTCGAACGAAACCAAAAACTTCTCTGAGATATAAAACCCTTCCTTACCTCTTGAAAGTTGAGGATGTCCTGACTCTCCAGGGACGTGTTCCGTTCGTTCTCTCTGACCGTGGAGAATTTGCTGTGCTTCTCATAGATGGGCTCCGCCCCCATCTCGTTGATGTAGTCCGCGCCGTTAGCCTCCACGTACATGGTGATGAGGCCATCCTCGACGAGGTCGTGCAGGGTGTCGAACCTCTTGTCGGCGACGTAATGCTTGCCGTCGAAGAAGAGACGGAAGTTCTTCGTACTCTGATTGCACCTGCAAGTGTTCAAATGGTAGAATATCGGCAAATCCAACAAAAATTGAATCGGACATCCCATCAAACGTTTTCCATGCCCAGGAATCGATGGAAATAGGCTGGAGGAGGGGGGTGGGGGGTTTACGAGTAGGTCGGAGGATTACCCGACCCCCCCTTCTCCTATTGAAAACCAAGTAGGCACCGGTAACACTATACTTTTGGTCCACGTACATGTCTGCATGTAAAATGGAATTAGTTTGTTGGATTCAACCAGATGTGATCTTTCCTGCCAATGTCATGCTTTCAAAATACTGTTATATCTATCCCCAAATCTGACTTGGATATATAGGTTTTATATAGCTTTTACCCTACCTAGCATGGGGTTGGCCTCCATGATGTTTCAAAATTGTGCAGAGCTGTTATACAGTGCAGGGGAGGGGGCATAGAGAATGGAATGTATATCGCTGCTACTTTTAAAGTAGTGGACGCTTAATTTATGCTTACACTCAGTTAGAAATATAGACTGATGGCAGATAGGATCTTAAAACAGTTAATAGACTGGACAAGATTGATAGCAGATATGAGCTTAAATCACTTAATACTAGATTGATACGCTCCATGACAGAATAGGAGTTTAAATCAGCTGGTTAGGATAGGTAAGATTGATGGCAGGTATGAGTTTAATTCAGTTAATACTAAATTGATATATGCTTGATGACAGATAGGAGTCTAAATCAGCTGTTAGATTGATGGCAGGTAGGAACTTGATATCAGATATAAGGACCTTAATTCAGTTAATAGGTAGATCAGATTGACTGCAGGTAGGGACTTAAACCAGTCTATAGATTGAAAAGACTGATAGGCAGATAGGAGTTTAAATCATTTAATGATATATTGATATGATTGCTTTAAATAGATTGACAAAATTGATGGTAGATAACAGCTTCAATCACTTAACTCTATATTAGGGTACTAATTGGACGTGGAGGGGATGTCTTTCGGTGAAGGAGAAATACACATACAGGGCAGCCTGAGATTTCATTCAACCCAGTCCTTGATGTCGGTCAATTTTACCAGTCAACAGATCGACGTAATAGATAAAAAAAGATAGGAACTTTTAAACAAGTCCATTCCCACCAATCTTTATCCTCGAGAATTTTCAATCTGCGAACCCAGGCATAGGGACCGTAGTTGTCCGGTTTCACGGTTATTTTACCTGAGTCCCAACGTGTAACTCCCGGGGGCCCGCAGGCTCTCTCGGACCAGATGGCTCCCTTCCCCGCCGTTCGTCAGCAGCCAGTCCGCTGTGTCTCTGCTGATCGGTCCGTGAAACCTGTCGGTGGGGGGTGGGGGGAGGGAGAAAAAACCGAAGGACAAAAGGTGACTAATATGCTTTGGAACAACAAGGAAATGAACAATGAGCGAGCGCTAATCCAGGGTTGAGCTAAAACAAAGTTTTACGGTAATACGCTCTCGGGTATTTGCAGCTGGACGCTGACTAACGGAACCAGATTATTGATGACGCCATTAACGTCGTTTAGTTGGCTATGCCGGGGCCGCCATTCTAATCGACTCATCAGGGTACCATTTGGCCGAGATATCGGTGAAGGAGATGCAGGGGCAGGCTATACACGTTGGCAGCCCAAGATTTCAATCAACCAGTCCTGATCACCTCAATTTTAATGGGGGCCCCCCTTCTTTACATTATCTTAGACTGTTCAACTAATGATGAGCTGGTATGCAGGATACAGGTCAACTGGACTTAATTTTTCAGGGTATGTTGACCAGGCATAATCCTTTATGCAAGATACGTTAACTTGAACTAATCCTTAATGCAGGGTATTGAACAACTGGAATTAATCCTTTATGCAGGATAGGTTAACCAGACTTAATCCTTTCACACAGCTAGGGTAATATCTCCAATAAGCAGGATCAACCAGACTTAATCCTATATGCAGGGTACAGGTCCACCAGACTTAATCCTTTAAGCAAGGTAGTTCGACCAGACTTTTCCTCCTTTTCCTCCATTCTGGGTCATCTTTGCAACAAAGGATTATATTCCTGAGGCCTGACAAGGATCCTTAAAAGGGTGCATGTAAGCAATAGTAAGAGATGGTTAAGTAGAACGCCATAAAATTATGTAATGTCAAATTAGAATAAACTGCCAAACATAGGACGGTGCATCCCACTCCATTTCCCCACCCCTTTGCCTGGATCCTTCCCCTTCCCCCTTGAGGGGAACCATTATCAATTTAATGCATATATACCGTCATCTAAGGACGACTTTGCATGACCATTTGTGGACTTTCAATGAACGTGGTTAGGATCGAGCAAACCGGCATCCTTCCATATTTATCCGGGTAATTGTTTGGGAAAGTACAATTAACTTTGAACGAAACCGTGGGAAATTATCACTCCCTTGAACACATTTCAAATTGATCATTGAAACATAGAGAATCACGACGACAATGGTTCTACGGTTCTTTAGTGAAATATGTGTAAGCCCCGTCTAATCACGTCTGCCAGTATGTATAATATAAATAGATATATATATATATATATATAACCACACGTATGTGGATTGTTGATGTACTGTAGGGTTCAATTCGCAGCCATCCTCATACAAAAATGAACATTAGGAAATATTGAACAAAGCTGCAGCTTATTTCCTGATGATGATGATTAAACCAGGTTGAACTATGATAACATCTAACGAGATATATACTACATTCAGAGAGTACCATAATAGAACACTATACCGATACCAGTAAGTTGTGGTTTTCTATACGTTTCCTTCCACATGTTTTGCTAAGGAAACAATTTGTCGGGTGATTTTGTGGTATATACTATCCTTCAGCAGACAATTGGAGGGGATCCACATTAAAAGAAAGAACTAATGGATTCTGTATCTTGGTAATTAACCTACTGTATATTGTCCTCAGATTTGGTACAAAAATATTGTGTGTTGTCTTACTACTGTGTAGGACCCAGTTATATCTGGAAACCTTCCTGCTATATAAGACCCAGTCATGTATTTGCAGGTACCCTCCTATTATATAGCACATAGTGGAATATCTGGAAACCCTTCTGTTATAGGACCCAGACGTGTACAGTACCAGGGTATCTTCGTACGGTGCACTGTAGCACCCACTCATGTTTCTGGATACCCTCCTACCACCCAATCGAGAATTTGGATGCCCTCCTGTATAGGACCCAGTCTTGTATCTGGGTGAATACCCTCAGTTGATGCAAGACCCAGTCTTGTGTTTTGGATACCATCCTACTGTAAACGGTCGCACCCAGTCATTTATATGGGAACCCTTCTACTGTATAGCACCATTCTTCTACTGTATGTATCTTATTTTAAAGTATACATGTATATATTTTAAAGTATGTATACAGTAGTACAATAAAGTATAGTACAATAAAGTATGTATAGGTAGTGTCTGTATAGTACAATAAAGTATGTGTATTAATATTTTACCCATGTGCTATGGATGCATTCATTCTTTTGCAAGTTAAATTAAGCTTGTCATTGCTGTAGTTGGAGGTGGTACATTTCGAATTCCCAAAGACTTACTGAGCATATTATATTGTTGGAAATTCCAGGAAAGGTTCCTTGTAGGAAATAATCAATCCATTAAATCCAAACGCAGGGCATATTTCCAGGAATAACAGACATTAGCGCTCTTTGAGCTCCCTAGATGTTACGTTAAGAATAGGCGATGACCTCACAGGAGTAAAGGGCATGAGGTCACATGGTGAGAGTTTGCAGGTTAATTGGCAAAGATAACAAATATTATAGATTCAGATGAACCAATTAGGAATGGCACCTACCGTCATATTGCAATTAACGAGCCTATTTCTGCAACTTGCCTATTGCCAAACTCAAATGGCTTCCTTTTTCAAATTCCCCCAATTTAATTTTATTTCAACACCCGCAAATAAGCAGCAGGAACGAAACCATTGATCTCGTTAAAAATCTTCCTCGCAGGATATTTAAGATTTTCACTTGTGGATTAATCTCCGGTGTTTTTCCGACCTGCGTGAGAATCCACGCACGCAGCTCTGCAAGTGTTCGTGGCATCGTAGGGCGAACGAGGATGTACCGCGTTAGTAGATATCCTACAGAAAAATTGCCCTGTGATACTTAAACGTGCAGCGTATAAATTCAACGTGCGGCGTGCCTTGAATTATAATATCGGCGACTCAGCGCCGAATGCCGAATTGTGCTTGGGTATCATGGTTAATTGCGTCAAACCACTGAAAATAGAACAACGCGGGGACCCCGTTTTGGGTGTATAGTGGTGTTGCTGTTGTCGGGATGTAGTGGTTACAGGGTATATTAGTGTATGGGAGTATGACTAAGTAAGAGACTAAGTAAGAGGGATTAGCTCCGTTTCAGTACCAATTTGTGGCCACATGTAACAATTCCTGGTGGAGCCCTTTTGAAAACACAAACAGCAATTACATTACAATTAAACGTGCTAAAATCTGGGGGTATATACAGACACTCGATCAGACTATAAACAAAGTTTTATCTGAGTTTCCAACATTTTTGGGCTAAAACTGGTAATGTGCATAAAACAACCAGTGAAAATCTCTCTTAGGTTTTATATCTAAATTTAAAGCACCCATAATTTGTGTACTCTTATGTAACGTAAGCTCAACCTTACATTATTCTGCAGCTACATGATCAAACTATACCGGTAATTAATGCATAAATAAACTTGTTCCAAATTCACACACTAATCATAAACAATGGCGGTCAATTTCACACCCACCGTGTGTCAAATATTACATAATTTAAAAAGCGCTGTTCAAATCTGTGGAGGTTTTATTTAGATATTCAGATTTAAATTTCTTTTCACTTACCTACTGCTCTTAAGTAGGTCATGCAATTGCATGCCAGTGGTGAATAAAATGATGATCCGGTAAGAAGGCAACAGCACCCTTCCCCTCCCCCCCACGGGAAATTGTTGTGATTTCAACAGGAATAATGATCATGCAAAGGGGATAACATCTCAAATATTGTATACATACATGAGTATGTATAAGTTAGGGGATAGGCTGGTATCATAATCTATACATATATATACATGTACATACACACTGTTTGAGGTATATACTTCATGTAAGACAATCTCAAGCATATATAGTAGACATACATGAGTATATAAGTTAGGGGATAGGATAGTATCTACATATACATACACAGTGTTTGAGGTATACACTTCATGTAAGACAACCTCAAGCATATAGTAGACATATTATATGCATAACTATGTATAATTTATGGGATAGGCTAGTATCTAAATATACATGTACTATATTTGAGGTAATCTTATTTGAAGAGCTTGTACATGCCAAGAAATTGCATGCTAGCAATGTTCGCAAAATGAGCATAGACAGGAAATCAACGATGCCGTATATGTGTTAAATGGTGTCTTCAGGAAGAAATATATTTTTGTATATATACATATGGTACCAGTAGTATAATTTTTAATAATACCAGGTCAAACCATGCATATTAAGGGCTGACAATATATTTCTGTATGTAATATACCGTAGCATACCTACGAGACGGAGGTACAAGAAACAATGCACAAAATGGCACTTACTCTCTTCCATAGTGAGCAGGTTTGTTAGGTACGTTGTAATCGCATAGGATTCTCTTTGGCTTGGGGGCTTGTTCTTGAAGGTGGTATACTGAAATATAAAAAAACCATGTATATAATAATACATATATAATAAAAACAAAACCAGTTATTACAAGACAGGTTCATATTTCCCCAAAATGGAAATGGAAAAATAAAGGCACCATTTAATGTAAAAAAAGAAGAGAAAATGAAAAACAGAAGGTGAGTTTAACTTGATGAGTAAGAAACTTGGATGTAAACACTAGCTCAAATATAGTGTATACACAATGTGTATGTATAGAGTCTATTCCATAACTTATATTTGTGGTATATACTTCATGTAATACCACCCTCAAATATAGCGTACATGTGTATGTAGATACTACAGCCAATCCTCCAAATTATACCATTACTATTAAAGATGATCAATTTTAATATTATTATACAAAGTTGCTTACATACATCCTTCCTCTTTGAATTTTTTTTGCCTTTCTTCACAAAATTCCTGAGCTCCCCGAAGTAACTAAAGCTGGACGAACGACCTCTGTCGTTCATCAGGAATTTGTCCAACGTGTCCGGACTATAGCACGGTAGAGGCGAAAAGACGTCGTCGTCCCTGACTGTACCCGGGTGGGACTGACCATCCAAATTTTCGGGGAGGGACTTGAGCAAGTCGGGCTTTTCCCACCTTAGGGGAGAAGGGGGCATGGAACTGCGCCACGACCTTCTGTGGTGAGGAAGAATGATATCTACGCGATGCTTGTGAGTGAGAAGGTCTACTTTGACCTGAAGCTCGAGGCTCTCCGCCGGAGGAGCGGACCTGGTGCCCGTTCGTCCCGTCTGAAACGGACGATTGTCTTGCGGCCTCTCTGGAACATAGTTCAGGAAAGAGGTCTCTGTCGGAGGAGAAGGTTTCTCATTTTTGCTGATTTTGCGAGTGACGTCTCTCCTCTCTATGACCTCAGGCAGGCCGGCGGGTCTACCAAGCTCGCGACTCTTAACTTTGACGCACTTGAAGCTCGCTGGGGTCTCGTCTGTCGGGCATGTTACTCTGATGAGCGGAATGCTTGCATTCTGCGGCAGGGGACGACATGCGTCTGGCTCCGTTGAATCACCTTCCAATGGAGGATCATTCCTTAGTTTTGTCATGCAAAGATACATTTTAACTGTTGGTTAATAAGATAAAGAGGCTAATACATCCAAGCCATACGAAATATCATCCAAGACTTGTTTTCCTCGAGTTGCTGGCATATTGCGAAAACAACATGACTTTCAAGTCCTAGCTACGGTCATGCACCATGAAAGTATAGTCGCTGCTTGTGTTTTAGAAAAAAGAATGAAATTACAAAAGCATGCACCGACGCAATAACTGAAACGAACTATACGGACTATAATTTTGCTTCTTCAAAACATCCTCCAGGATTCTTCTTTCCCAAGTTTTGCAGTCCGCCGAATAATTCCACCGGCCACGTTCGTTTGAATTCAAATCATTTCCAATGACGTACAAGACTCAAATCACAACTGACAACAACCTAAAACTGTAAAATGCAAGCTCTAGCTAGCTGAATTACACATCCATGTGAATCATACACTTTGAGTCATTCGCTCATATTCTCGTCGAAAAACCGTATAAACGTCGCCTAAACGAGATGAACAGCCAGCGTCTTTATCCAACTTATCATTCTTAATAAGGCGACCACGTGTCCCAATCCGTGACCAGATATTAAATTCATTCGAACAAGATTATATCGACGATATAGTTCAACTGCACTTTCAGGGTGAGACGATATTGTCGCCCGCTGAAAAAGAAAGTTGAAGCTCATTTCTCGAAAAACGGGGACTGTGAACAGATCGGGTTTGCGCGGTTCGTACGTGCGAGGAGTTGTAAATTCTCTTTCTCGTGAAAATTCCCCCACGGACCAATTTCGAGGACGGATGTAGCAGCAATATGAGTACCAACGTTGTTAAAATGCTAGTTGTTTATCAGTGTATATCCCTGCCCCCCATTATAAACTTATATCAATCCCCGACAATGCTATTATTGTGCGGATAACGTTTCACTCGACAAATTCCTTTGTCAATCAACTTGGGAAGTCCTTCGTTTAAAACTTAATCGAAAAGGGTCGCAGTGTTGTCAGAGAATTTTTTAACGACCAATATGGAATGTCACATGAGATTAGAGCAATTATGGCATGCTGATCAGTGGAAATATCTCCTTTAAAAATGCTTGTACATTTGGAACACTTAATTCTTAATTTTTTTTTGCAATGGTCATAGCTACCAGAGGATCAAAGGATCAAAATATTATTTATTATAAACTTCTCTTTTTTTATACTAATTGTGCCAACCTTGGATATACAGACTTCAGAATTAAACGGGGAAGATATTGTGAGCAGTGTCGACCATTTTTAGTCATGAATTTGCTCTAGGAATATTTTAATAAAGCAGGATTTGGTGTTTATGACAAATAAACAAAGACAATACACTTGTTCATCTCCATTTTGGTATGGTGGAGCATCTAATACGTGAAAGCATTTGGTGACGTTTTCCAACCTTTATTTACGGAGAAACTGCTTTCGGCGGACTGACATTGGCGCGAAGCCGAGGGCAATAGTTCAGTCAACTTTGAACTTCATAGGCCGACAACTGTGTTTTAAATCCTTATATTCTACCACCCAAAATTATGAATTTGTAATACGATAGAATTTACTGGAAACGGATGGGCTAATGGTTTTAGGAGATTGGGTGACAGTCTACCATATACAACAATGCTACCACCTCACCTCACCTCAATTGAAGGTTTTTTGCGAGTGCAAATGATGCACAGATTCTTGAAATTATACAAGTTGCAAATGATATTATTTGAATAAAAATACTGGATTTAAAATCAGCATTTAAATAATTGTTTTATATACAGACACAACTTTACAAGGACCTAACTTCAACCAGCTAAAATATTTGCTATGCCCACGAAATTTATCGCTCTCCATTTTTGATGCATCCCTCTGGTTGCTGAATACTTTCCACGAAATGTCTTTAAAACCTATCTACAGGGATGTCTACAGCAAGATGGTTGGTTCTTGTTGTTGTAAAACCTTTACAATGAGCAGAAATCTTTACTGTATCATCTGTATGCACAGAAGGAAGGACCACCAACAACAGTCAAACATTACACACTGCATGATTGGAGAATACCAATTTGATTTGCTTAATGGGATTAATTATCCCTTAGTGCAAAAGAGATTGATGTAGAGAATGATTAAAACACAACATAACTGGTGATCAGTATCAAGTTCATATACAGAGTGTGCACTTCCACATTCTATCCGAGAGCATTTTACGTTCGACAAGAGGCACGGATAAAGTCTACTCTGCTCTGCAAGAAAGCTGACGTAAATCATTAATGTCATATCTTAATTTTCAAATATATACAACAGTAACCGTGCACATTGTCAACGAAACACTTGCTAGTATATGAAATAAATTTCAGTGTTGTTAGCAAGGCAAGGCTGCAGTAAGTAACATAATGTTATGTAGAGTTATCTACTGAAGATGTATACAAGCACTTTAGATATTGCCCTGAGACATCACTTTGAAGCCAAATCTTCTTGGAAATATCACCATGGTAACATACAACTTGATCCAGAGAAGATGATTATTAAGACAGAAATGTTCCATAGCCCCGAAAACTCCCTGATTTGTGGAAGAAATCAGAAAAATAATAATCTACATAATGTCCAAATGGAGGAGATTTACAGAGAATGAAACTACATCGTGATAATTAGCTCCTTTGAACCCTGTAGAAGTAAATAGGAGACATATATTGGTATTAGTTGACATCACAGTGGCAGGTCAGAGGTCATATGTGACAGTTTTCCAAGTTAGGAATGCTACAACAGTAGCTATGATGGGTAAATCAAGCACGATAAAAACATCATTTTTTTTTAAAACTTGTCGCTTCATTTGTCAAAGACAATCATGTTTCCATGATACTTGCTCCATCTACGGTACGCTGAAAATAATCCTGTATTCTTTCACACTTGAGCTGATGTCCCTCTTGAATTTTTATCCAATAAACTGAAGATAGTCTTTCATGTAAACCTTGAATCTCTCCAAAGACATCTGTTGTCAATACCAAACAATATGATAAAAGTCTTGCATCAAACTGATGCAGATATTTAAAGGCCATGCAATCCTCTCTTGGCAAAGTTCAGAATTCAGGTGCATGAAACGTGAAAGAAGCTCTAAAAGTCAGCTACTATTACAAATGGTACACGACCTGGATCTCCGACAAAAACAAAAGGAAGCCCCCAAGGTTTTATTTCTCCTTGACTGTGCACAACACGTACAGTACGTACACACACAGTAGTGTGCCGACTAACACATAAAACAACGGAAGACTGACATCAGAAGTTCATGCTCATTTGGCGGAAATGGATCCCAAATTAACTCAGTGATCAATGCGTTATGAACCGATGAAGGAGATGTCTTTCATACATGATATCGAGGAGGTTTACGGGAATTCAGTTTCAAAATGTACTGTGTTATGCCAGATGTTGCTATTACCTTTTACCTATATAATTATATAGTCACAGACAACTGTTACACATACAGCGAAGTAACATCACACACTACTGCACATTCTGGGTGTATACTGTACATGTACGGTGCGCATGTTCATCCTAATGACAAAAACCTTTCCAATTGTAGGCAGTCAACAAGCTTGTACGGCGTCTTGAAAGACGCACTTAGCAGGCAAAGATGGCTTTATTCGACCGAAGGTGTTAGCCGCATATAGTGTTTGTTTCTAAATATATTAATTATTCATGAGGCTTGGTTCTAAAGTCGATCTGTGTATCACAACTTATACACTGCTCTCAACTGGCAATAAGAAGTACTTATTGCATGGAATTCATTCGACTTTAATCTTTGCATTATACACAGAACATACACCCACAAGCTGATGCAACGTCCAAGGGAAATAGTCAAAGTCGACTAAATGTGGACACAACTGTACACTTAGCAGTAATACCTCTTTACCTTATGAGTTAAGTCGATATAGGTTAACATTTATCTAAGCAGTAACCATTTTGAGGTGTATAGCTTCTAAAAGATTTTAGATTGAAGCTATATTTAGATTAAATTAAGCATGAATGAGAGAATTGTGAGGACAATCTATCTGTTTATATGCACAAGGTGCTACAATAATTGCACAAAGTCAATCTTGTTATACTTCTATTATGCTTATTATTAAGTTTCCGCTTCTACCGAAGTATGCCACTATAGTAATTCGATCTGCCTACAATCAATTATTCTCTAACCTAAGTAATCAATTTTTATGACTTTATCGATGAATAATGATGTCACTCGATTCTACTAGCTTTTGGTAATGAATGCCATTAACCTTCTCGAGTTTAATGACCAATTTAGTACCAAGGAAATCACAACAACTTGACAGCTGGAAAGGAGCATTCTCTGAAAGTGGCGGATGGCCGGTTGTCATCATGCACAAAGTAATCTGGAGCAGAATGGTCATGATTAATCAAAGGAACATATATTACTGTGTATTGTTTTAATGACCCCATTCCTTGTGTCATGGACTGGGGTCTGGATGAGAAAGGTTTAAGGGAGGAACGTCGCTGCATGACAGGATTTTGTCCTCGACTACCTGTCTCTGAGCAGTCCTAACATCAGGGTATCATGTCTTTTTGGGGGAAACACCGACACATACTGCAGTACCAATAACTGAATTCCCTGAATGTCTCCAGTAGGAGAAAAGGAACTTTGTCCAGAAAATTTTATCTGGCATTTGTGGAAAATGTTCATGATGTTACTGATCAGATTTGTAAGGAGTGGTAGAGAGCTAAGGTTGATCTATTACTCTGTCAAACATAAGTTTCTTATCAATTTGGATTAAAAAAACTAGTTGTGCAAAACATTATCCAGTTCATGCGTCAACCCTAGGCCCTGACTACGTGCAGTGCATATACAATGCAAGGGAGTCGTCATGACAACTTCATGTCCAACATACACATTAGACACCGCACGCATACCATACGAGGAGCTGTAAGCAATTAAAGCTAAATGTTCAGTGTAACAAAATATGAAAGCCCAGAGCAAAGTATCGAATCGGAAGAAAAACATGGCCTCCCGAGTTACATCCCAGCGGGTGTCGTGCACTCAAAAGCAGAAATAACTACTAAAAACAACCGTTTGAAAACAGATTATCGTACGGCTAATTTCTTCTCGATTTTGTCTCGCAGGATTCCAGATAAATGTCGATTCTCGATCGTCATCAAATTTCATTTCTTACAGGTTTGGGGCAAACTATTCCATACGACAGATCCCGGGCCTCATTCACAGCTGCGAGAGAGATTGCGACACGCGTTCAACGCTTGGGTGTATCGATTGCCTGATTATTATCTTCGGGGGGGGGGGAATACATTTTCTGAGCTAAGTTAGACCTTACAAACCTAAACTAATATAGCGATGATTTCAATCTCCGTGCCCGCAGATCCAATCAGATATTGTAGAAGACATTTAGATCTAGAGGCTTCCACGTCGCTAAAACAAAACTACACCTTCGGGCCTAAGAAACAAACTTCGGATGAGGTGGGATGTGTAATCTTGAAATGATGTAAAATGGACAATAAACCTTTAAGAAGGTAAAAACAGCAGGTCAAATTTTGTTACTACCTTAAAAAGAAGGGTATAGCCTAACAATACTTTAAGCCATAACAGTTGTAGCTAGGTCACCATACAAGGAGCAGCTAATGATCATACTGGTGGGAGTCAGTGTGGAGCAAACAATATATAAGGCAGAACTAGACAGCAATGACATTTCTTGTTCAATGCCAGCCCAAGTGGATGCTATCTCCTGGCCCCGGTCAGACGACGAGCTCAGGCCAAATATTTTCAGGCTTCGATCATCTCATGCTCAAATCCTGCCTTATTTTCCTGACTATACCGTAAACAGCTTTGACGACTAAAAGACATATATAATTATGACAAGCTTATTTCCTGATTCAATCAATTCAGCATGGCAGAATTGACTTCACTTTATAGTCCAATATACCTTCTATTCAGACCAAAATATAAAACTGGCTAAAATAATTTAAATCAGTTTTGGTATTACTTCCCACACTGAAGGTAGATAGAAAACTGAACATTTTATTTGACATTTGCTAACATTTTTAACTATGAGAAGACATGAGAGGTAATAACTGAATACCTCATATACATACACTTCCAAGTCTAACCGATCCCTACCTGCACCCAAGTAACATTCACCCCACCCCCTTCTAACTTCCATATTTAAAATTCGCCTTCCTTCCCATCCATTCTTCCCAAAACTACCAAGTCCAGCCCCAGCCCCAGGCCGGCTACCATCTAATCCCCACCCCACACACCAGTCATATAATGCCTTTTCCCCATCTATATTCCCAACACCCAGGGAACTATCTTCCTGGATGATACATATATAGGCTAACAACAGAATCTATACACTACACACTACACTATACTCTTGATGATCAACTTAGTTGCAGACCGATGGGTATTGTTGTTATATATCCCATACACTGAATAAAATAGGGTGTGGACAATAACAAAAGCATATCCTGTGTATATAATATAAGGGATATTAATTAAAACTAAAGAGAAGTTAATAGGTTTAACTACAATACAAGCCAGATAGAGTATGGTGAAATTTTCTTTACTACACACTGTACACTGTGTCAGCAATGAGAGTAATGCTGTAAAGGTGG
>JAODAG010157421.1:609-14527 GCA_027574785.1 Orphnurgus asper
GACTTTGTTTCAAAGAATGGAGCCTGATATGACTTTGTTTCAAAGAATGGAGCCTGATATGACTTTGTTTCAAAGAATGGAGCCTGATATGACTTTGTTTCAAAGAACGGAGCCTGATATGACTTTGTTTCAAAGAATGGAGACTGATATGACTTTGTTCCAAGGAGAATGACATGACTTTGTTCCAAAGAATGGTGACCGATATGTTCCAAGGAAATCGCTCAGATCCCGTCCCTGATGATAACGTATTACTTTACATTGAGTGGTATGAAGTGATGCATTAAACATACTTTTATGCAATATATTTTCCAACCATATCTGAATCCTACTTGCAAAAGTATTCATTGTACAAACAATTCCAACTTTCTTAGATTGGCAAAACTCAATTTTTTAGAGGGAAATGCAGCAGTCTTAATGATATACACTGTCCTCAAATTGTGCAACATTGAAATACCAGTCTGTTCCTTTTTGAGGCATGTGCCACGACACCTTTCCTTTTCTGTGTCAATTTTACAAGTAATTTTATAGGCTATAGCAACTATCTCTTGTTGATTGTCCTTTCAGTATGTGTGAAGGAGAAAAAAGAAAGCTAGTCATTCCATCAGAACTCGGTTATGGCGAGAGAGGGGCACCTCCTAAAATTCCCGGTGAGTCGAGGGATCCGCTCATGAAGTTTTTGTTTCCACTTTCATGGAAGCGTGCTGCATTTGGGTACGAAAAGGCACACAAATTATCAACTGTTCATATTTGTTTGAAAAAGGTCAAATTTAGACTGGCAAGGTGGGTCAGTTATTTGGAAGAAATGAATATTGTTAGGCGAACAAACAAAATGCATTTCGCTTCAGTCAAAAATTAAATCGTTAGACAGTGTTTCTAACATTGCTAATTGGAGAACTTCTTAGCAAACCTTTATTTCGTGTACTGCTGTTCAGATCTAGAAGATGTTATTAAGAGGAATACGTAGGATACTGCTGGATAAAAAATTATAAATGGCACTTCTTGGTCATTAACTCGTGTGGTTCAAATGCCTGGTTATTGCCCCAGGAAAATGATTGCCAGTGCCCTTGATTGTTTCAGTCAAGTAATTAACCATCCAGGATAGAGGTCTTGAAATTAAACATCGGAATCTACGTGTCCTGGTTCTTAAGTTTAAAGTACACTGAAAACTACTATTTCTGTTGTATCTCAAAAATTTATGCAAAGCATGTCTATCTCAATTTGTAGCAGTTTAGACGTGATAATTTTTTTTTTTTCGCTCCAACAGGTGGTTCTACTTTAATTTTTGAAGTTGAACTCATCAAGATTGATGGAAAAACTGAACTTTGATGGACGACCGTCTGTTAGGTTTATCCCCGCCAACCACCGTATACCACCCACCATCGACAAGATGGGAGAATAATCGCACAAAAATGCCATAACCATTGCACCGGGTTCCACACCTTGGACACAAAGATATATTGAACTCTAGGATACCACTATCATATATCATGCACATGGAAGGAGAATTAACACAGCACCAAAAGATATCTCGATCTAAACGACTACTGATGATAGGATCGGGCGATGTTTAGCTTATATTGGCAATATATCGGATCAGCAAAAAACATTGCCAGTCTTCCAATAAGCTTCACTGACGTTTCCAGAAGAGATTACCCAGAATGTATGGATACTATTCGTCAAGTACAACTATGACGTTAGCTGTAATGCTATGCACGTCAGTATCTTGTCAATCACTAGGCAAGACAATGATTGGACAACTTTCTGTATTCTCTCAAATGTACGCAAGACAATGATGCACATCTGGATTTGTTGACGGGAATTACCCAGAGAAACATTACCCAGAGAAACCTCTATTGTTCAACCCCTGAATGTAACGTTGACAAACCTGTGTCGCCAGACAATATTCAGACCAGCAGTCTCAACACTCAAAGGAATCTTGCAGACCGAGAGTTTTCATCAGGAATGTGTCCATCTCCCACTAAAACCCTGTCCCGTGTGTAGTTTAATGAAGCGGACTCCAGAGCTAGTTGAAACTGGTTCAGGAAAGAGATAAGTCCCTCACTAGGGCTTTCTGACATTGAGAGCAAGTGTTGTGTTTCTACTCTTGTTCTTTGTACGTTTAATCAATCATCAATTTCCAGCTAATTCTCTCAAATTACCACATCAAGGACTGCCTCTTCTGCACTCGGAAATTATTTCACGAGATGCACATTAGGTTTGGTCATAGGAAGGACAAATCTGTCATTCCACCCTCATATTTCTGGATTTGTGCATGTAATAAAAATACTCAAGGAAGTAAATATCTCCACAAAAACAAGTTATACAAAAGTCAGCTCATGACCTTGGCATCCAGTCTTTGACAAGGTAACTCACTGGTCAGTGAAAGTTTATCCAGTGTTATAATTATCTCTTTCTCTGAAGTAAAAACTGGATAATCAGAACTTAGCATATTGATAGCTCTGTGTAAATAATTGCATTTGCAGCTGAATGAACTGTTACAACAGTTTTATGACAGTTTTGGACAGAGATACCGGTATTCCTGGAGTTAAACATCATGTAGTAATAATAGAGAGTGTGTCTAGACTATATCTTGTCATTTGGGTTATTTCTGCATTTCAGAAATGTTTCTTAAAGATTTATATCCAGAATAGTGACCTACCAGCTTGAGAAGTAATTGATATCTCCTCACTCATTGGTATTTAAAATCTGCAACTATTTTGCTAAAAATTTAGTTTTAAATGATGGATAAAGTATTGAAAAGTCAAAAGCTGCCATTACAATCAACGTTCTCCAAATTTATAATAAACTTTGTGCCATTCTTAAAGATAATATCTGTAATGGATGGTTCAAAAACATTGCGTGCCTTTGTGTAGAATTAGTAAATGTGTGTTCTTCATGTGGCAAAATTGTGTCATCTGAGATGTGTGTATACCGGTGGCATTGTTCGGTGGTAGAATAAGTATTACATACTGAAAGAGGGTAAAACTATGTCTCTTTTCATCCTTTCTTTATGGATAATTAATCTTTGCTGAGATTTGGATCTAAGGGTGTACGTAATTGTTGTATTGTTTAATTATTACTCCTTATCACCGTTATTAAACAATAATTTATGTGGGTTAGCACAAGCACTAAAAATGGTAAGAGGAAATAATAGTGGTGGAAAAGCAAATGTTGGCTATGTCATGTTATGAAGTCAGTCAGTGAATGTTACTACCTACCTGCTTGAAGTTAATGAAGAGGCTCTTTACGAGCTGTGCAACAATATTCTTGAGGGAACTAGTCTGTTTTTCACTATTTATAGTGCATCGTTGACCACGGTTGTTTATGGGAAGCAATAAAATACTTTTGATCAGCAATGGAAGGAAGTTTTTTCTTAGTTTTGTGTTTGTTGTTATTGCAAATATTACAAACTTGAGTGAGAATTGTATTTTGCCCCTACTATATCATTCTTGAGTAGGAAATAAACAAATTCAAAAATGGTTATTTCATGGTGGTGTGTTTGATTGCAGTTTCATTCCTAGTGGTATGTTTGATTGGTTTCATTCCTATAGTGGTGTGTTTAATTGGTTTCTGAGTTCCTAGTGGTGTGTTTGATTAGTTACATTCCTAGTTGTGTCTTTGATTGGTTTCATTCCTGGTGGTGTGTTTGATTGGTTTCATTCCTGGTGGTATGTTCAATTGGCATATTTGCTAGTGGTATATATTCGAACGGTTTCATTCCTGGTGTTCTGTTTGCCAGACAAATGGTTTTATTCCTAGTGGGTCATGTACTTGTACTGTAGTCAGATATACTAAGTTAAATGAACATGAGATTGATAATTGTAGAGTAGTGAGCAAAAAATCCGAGCCAATCCTGATAACATATCCTATCCTGTGTATATCTCCGGTGAAACTTGGTTGGATGGCCGGTGCCAGATCGCTTCTGTATATGGGGGTGGGGAAGAATGAGGGAGGTGACGATTTAGGATCTATGATGATCATCTACCAGAAATTAGTTGTTACAACTGCTGGGGACAACCAGTTTAGTTTTATACTTAATATTAACAGATTCCACACCCACTGTTACAATTAAGCGTTTAATTAAAAGTTTGTGAACGGACCGTCAGCCGTACCGTAGATAGAATGTACCAATAAGGTTGTCGTACGATAATTATTTCAAATGGACTGCAATCGCAGATTGTGAGAACAGATCATACACACACCATAGTCGATCGATCGATCACGCAGCAGGCAGGCAAAAAAAATAATGGATATTGTGGTTAGCTTTCAAAGGAAATGTTTTTTTTGTTAATGACCAGACCATTTATAAGATCATCATAATAATAATTAACCCCTGCTCCAAAATAGAACCGCCTTTCTGTTTATTTCTCGGATGAAGAGGTAAACGCACTGACTACTGCGCGCATTGCATCATGCCTATTAATACATACGTTGGGTGCGCAAGGCGACGGAAGCTTCTACGCTCCATTTCTAGTACAATGTTAAGGCGGCTTGCAGACGACATGACTGTGTAATAGGGCGGCTAGTGTGCACTAATGTACTAACCAGTATAACCTACTAACTTAGACCTCCATTGTAATGTGTAACAATTTGTAGGTGTAGGTTCAACTTAGTGTAGCTTAGCACCCGACTGCCACTAAGGTCAGCAGAAAAGTACTAAAATTGAGGCAAACGTACTAGAACTTAGTAGTAGAAAAATGGGTGCAGCTGTCACAAGATCCGACTTTGCCTGGGTGTATACCGATGAACCTCATCTAACCAGACGGAAAGAGATGCTAAGTAAGTTTCTAATTTAGTTCTACTAAGCTCATGTCTAGTACTGGGCCTAACGTATAATTTATATTACTGCTGTTGTATTGTAATGTGTAAGCTTAGTATTATTATTGCACAGTGCATTATGTGTACATGCTACAGCCTACACTTTGGACTAATGTAGTAATGCAGTTAATTAACTTGAATTAGTTGTCAAGAAGTACTAGTAGTACTAGCCAAGGGAGTAAGCCTAGGTGCCTCTTTCACTTAGGCTCTAGACTATAGGTAGAACATTAGTACAGATACATTCACATTGTAATTTAACAATAACAGGGGCGATGCAATTAGACACGAATATGGTCGCTTTTTTGATGTAGCGATTCGTACGGCTTTTCCGTATGCGTTATAATTACTCTTATTGTAAAGTTTAAAATGACCCTTTTTCCAGTTTTTTTACTTTGTTTTTGCTTCCTATTTTAAGTATGTAATGCGAGATCAACATTATAATATAAGTTGCACTGTTGTCTTGTTGACGAAATCTCTGTCTCTGCACATATAGATTGGAAGTAGGAGTTGGACCCTTTCGGAGTGGCGTTACGGATTGTTTTGTGGCCCGATTGCTAGTTCGTCTGCAACCAGTTCGCCAACCCCTAAATTACCAGAACTTTTGACCCAAACACCTGCCAGTTCTCCCCGTACCAGTTTGCACCCCCCATGTATATATATACCAGATTCCCTCCCCCCCATGTATACCAGTTCTCCCCAAGTACTTACCAGTTCGTCCCCAGTACCAGTTAGAACCCTGTGCTTTGTAATTGTATCGACATGCGATATCATTCATTTTTTTTTACTAAATACTTTACTATTTTCCCCATTACAGTATGAATATGTATTAATTGAGGGTTAATAAAGGTTGGGAACTACTACCCTAATCTGATCTCTACCTTTGAAAGTTTTTGCAGTCCTTGGCTATATTTGTTTTCAAGCACTTTGTTGCTAATATGCCAAATTCATAGGTGCATTGATTAAAATGTTTCTTTGCAGAAAAATACCCTGAAATCAAGAAGTTGATGGGATGTGATACGTATATAGTTAACATAGTCCTGGTGATGGTGATTGTACAAGTGTTATCGGCTTATTTACTCCGAAATGAGTCCTGGACAACTATTGCCATTGTGGCTTATTGCTTTGGTGGTGTTGTGAATCACTGCATGACCCTAGCCATCCATGAAATTGGCCACAACCTGGCCTTCGGGAACACCCGTCTGATGTGGAACCGTTGGATCGGCTTTATAGGCAACACCTGCGTGGGCGTACCAATGTCTATCTCGTTTAAGAGATACCATCAAGATCACCATCGATTTCAGGTTGGTCCATATATTGCCATAATCCACTCGATTCTTTCATAAGAGCTTAATTAATAATTATAATCATCTTAATTACCACTGTTCTTGCTCTATTGCCAGGGAGTGTGAGGGTGGGAAGTTGTTTTGATGTTTCTCCCTTAATTTTGTTTACTGTTTCATTTCATTTACTTTTGGTTGGCATGAAATTGTTGTTTTATGGTTCGCGGTTTTTAGAATTGCTCAAATTGGCAGGTGTCTATAATGTTTACCAGACAAAATAAGTCATTTAGCATTTGTAACCAGGTGGAACGTCAAGGTATTCCATTTGTTTATTGTATGACACCCTAAAGTAATACAATGAGAAGAAATTAATAGGATATGAAGGGAATGTGTAAAAGTGACAAAGACAGTTATGAAATTACAATACATTCAAATAATATGTTAGCACTTATGAAAGTTATAGGACTCGCAAGTATAAATTACCTACTGCCTCGTCCTCTGAACTGTCTCTCATGCTGATATTAGAAAAACATCAACCAAACAAAATGGAGTATTAATCAATAATCTCTTTTTAATAGTGACCTCGCAAACACCTAATGGAACCTACAGAGACTTATCACAGAATCTCGTGAAGAGTAATCCCTGCATATGTCTAACTACTATGCCGTGATTTCAAAATGGAAAACTTACAGTACTTTCCATCAATTAGCTTCGTGGAGAGGTCTCTGTCATATATATCTTTAAGGCATGCAACTGTATGTATCTTCAAACAGTCAAACTCAGAGAATGCATTTGTAAGTTGTAACCATAAGCACAAAGGATAGAATCGATCTTTGTACAGTCTAATAAACATGCCACAAACATTCATTTTGACACTGGGTTCTACCATTGGCAACAATCTAATCTACTGACTATTTTGCAGGTTTAAATTAGGACAGTGATTTGATCGTCTTATATCAACTAGCCACTGAAGAGTAAGTAATTAATCCTACCCTAAATTATGGTATTGAACAACAACTTGTCCAACTCTTGAAATATATTGAATCATAACAATCAAACGTCTCAAGTCATGCTTGTTTAATTGAAAAGATACTGTATGGTTAATGAGAACCAATTTAGTATGAGTTTAGGAACTCATCGGTGAACCCCACGAATACCGAATATTATCTACAGCATGTAAATAGAAACCATTAAATATGGCCCCCCCTTTCCTTTTTCCTTGATGTCACCAAAGTGACCACGTTATCGTCTCCTATTCACAGGGAGAAGATGGTCTGGATCCCGATTTACCCACCGAATGGGAGGCCATCTTATTTCACAATACCATCACCAAGGCCATCTGGATGTTCCTCCAGCCCCTATTCTACGCGTTCCGTCCATTCATCATGCGGCCGAAGGCCCCGACGTACCTGGAGTTCATCAACACATCCGTCCAGATAGCCTTTGATCTGTTCATCTGGTATACCTTTGGGCCCAAATCTATGGGCTATCTGGTATTGGGTTCCTTTCTCACCATGGGTATTCATCCGCTGGCGGGGCACTTCATATCAGAGCATTACATGTACGTGGAAGGACACGAGACTTACTCGTACTACGGACCTTACAACTACTTGGCTTTTAACGTAGGATACCACATGGAGCACCATGACTTCCCCAATGTTCCTGGTTCTAGACTTCCTTTGGTAAGTATACCTCCTCTGTGTTTGGATTCAGAATCCCTAGACTACGTCAGCCCTTATTACCTTGTTGATTAAGACGCCATCTGTAGCGTTCAACTTAGCCCCCAATGCTGGCGAAAAGAGCGGGCACAATTTGATTTGAATTTTCTCCTTCCATCGAGTTATATTGCAATACCTTCCAAATTTGATTTCTGCCACTGCTATTGTCCTGACCAAAATCTGTCAGTAATTATTGGCACTTGCCATATTCAACTGCGAATATATCAGTAATTAATACCTGGTTCCGATCGGTTTTAACCTGCACACAGGATTAATGTGGATTGTGTGCCTTATTCCTAATAGTGTGATGAATATATACATACGGTTGTCATCTTTTGGTTATTAAATATACAAATTCAAGTTAGAAAAATTTTGAATAAACATTTTAAGAAGACCAACATATGAATTACCTGTATGGGCTGCAAGGAATCACTATTGAAGCCAACCAATTTTTCCTCATCTTGCTTTGCATCATTGACCCTAAGCTTGGAAGTTATGGCAGCATGTCTTGCAAAACATACTGTGGTTAATCTATGTTATATAGTTATATGTATGTCATGCTGCAGTGTGACAGTGAACTGTCGTTGTGGGCCATTATAGTATAGAACCGTCATGGAACCATCATGACCTGCTAGAATTGCATGTCCTACAAGACTGTACTAATTAGGTGTTCATTGTCCTATTTTCCGGCAGGTGACAAAGATTGCTCCTGAGTACTACAGCACCCTTCCACAGCACTCCTCGTTTGCTAGAGTGGTCTGGGACTTCATCTTTGAACCCTCCTATGGACCATTTGCCAGAGTTAAACGGCCCTGTTCTATGGACCCTAGGAACAAGAGCCCATGGGACTTATAGGTTCTGTACCAGTGTATGCATGTCATTCAAGTACTACATATATACGTCATGGCTGTCTACCTACCTACTGGTGAATGGCTACTGCTCCCAGAGTGTTAGTCCAAATATTGAGGAAACTTAATGATTAACATGTCACAATACAGTAGTATATGGGAGCATTGAATGATCAAATTGACCCCCAATTTAGGGTCAAGAATTTTGCTTAGTTAGTCTGCTGCATTGTGGGAAAAGTATGTCCAGTATTCTATTAGCCTTGGAAGGAAATACATCAAATTATTACAAAATAGCAGTAAACGGCAACTACAGGGATGCAGGCATCCATAGATGGAGCACCATTAACCAAAGTAAGTGGAGTAACCACTTCTCGCTGGGGTGGCATGTAAAAAAAACATCGTCATCAACCCAAGCCTTTTTAGTGGTCCCAGACCTAGGCTCGTTGCATAAAGAGAATTTCACCTCAGACCACAAAAAATTACATGTGGTTATTGTGGGTCTGGATATTCCGAATGCATTTCCTTGGGGGGGGGGAGCATCCTTGATTATTTTCTGGGAGGAACCTGGTAGGGATAAATCACCAGCAATATGGATGGTACCATCCTTGCTTTCAGCAATGACTTTGAAACGCTGGACTGGATTTGATTCTTGATTAGCTAAATTATCCGGTCTTCACATTCTGATATAATTCACGCCTTTGTGACGTGTTTCCCATTTGTGTGATTGTTAAAATTAGTATGTTATTAGCAGCTGACCAAATAGTATATTTCTTGCATAGAGGGTGCCGTTCTCGATTTTGTGATATTCCTTCGTGCACTGACTAAAAGTTTAAGTCACATTGTTGCAATGCGGTAGAGTTTTTGCTTTGCTGCATTGTAAGGTAAGTGTAGGGGGAGCAGCAGTACTTACTGCAGTAGGTACCGTTGGTAGCTGATATATGTTGGTCATGGTCAGTAGATGATCCATACTGATTTTAAAAGGTCATGATTGACGCCTCCACAATTTCCTGATGAACTTGGTATGAAGGTGTTGATAGGTACACCACACATGCTTATGCCATGCAATTATTAGATTCATTATTGTTCATGAAGGGTAGGAACCGAGTGGACAAAAATAACTGGAAACCTTTTGCCCCAAAGGCCTGGAATTTTGACACCTAAGCAGTATCCAAAGTGTTTATAATTTTGTATCGGTTGGTTCTCACATTTTGGAACGAATTGTCCAAATTTTTATTTTTTAAAGGATATTTGAAAGTGCAATGCATAAGGCTATATATTTTCGAGCACTATGAATGTGGAATCGTGAAGGGTCTTCCACTGATCGCAAAATCGATTTTATTACTTGGACAGCCTAGCCTCAGTGTGGGCTAAGCTTGCATATATAATGAGTAGTGTGTTTGGTAGACATAACATAGCCTTAATGACTGGTGTTTGTTGCCACGCTTGGAAATGAGTGTCTCCCGTACTGTTTAGTATGTGTACTCTCCAGATTAGAAATGTTGCAGAAAACTTCTGGTATTTCTTCTTCATCCAAGATGCCAGCTCAGTACAGAAAGTCCGTTTTTCATCATTTTACATGTTTCCAGTAGAGTGCAATTTGACAAACGACAACCACACAATATGATGGAACTGCTGATACGGAACTATGATGTAGTTTACACTTTTTGAATTTCTTCTACATTTCTTAAACTAAATCTCCACGAGAGCATCAAGACAGTGGTTACAATGTGGAGCAAGGGGGGGGGGGGGGGAGACATGGGTGTAATGGGAACCACGAGTATGGCCAAGATTTAACGAGGATGAACAAGAACCTCGGCCGACACTGGTTTGAAATTTTTCTTTAGTTTTGTGAAGGGTTATTAGTTCTTACTTCTTTAGTAATGGCCGTTTATTGAAAGCAGACATGAAGTAGACGTTTCACTGCCCTGAGCTTACGGCACCGTTGGGAATCATTCTAGGACTTATTTTGTATTTGATCTGTTTGAAACGAGCCGTAGCCGGTTTATACTTGTGAAACCACAACAGACATGCTGGTCGGCTCAGTACTAGAAATTCACTACCCTGTGCTCACGGCACCGTCGAGAATCGTTCGGGGGTCTCCCATGTCTCTGCCAAAGGTCCCATATGCTATATTCTTGTGTAATGGGTTAGTTTATTTCTCAGTTTTCTTGATAATTCAGATCATTCAGCCTGGTACCATCTAATAAAATCTCTTCTTTGAGGAAGTCTGCTGTCCATTTCAAGAGGAGGGATGTATGAAACATCATCTTGAAGATGTGATGGTCAGGACTCCTTGCGTTTTATCGCAAGGATGAACCTAGGTTGTCGCAAGGCATTCTTTAATTTTGCGGGATCGAGTTATTTGTCGAGGCTTCAGATGGAGCCTAGTACCCATGAAATGTAATCTAATCCATGAAATAAAAACAAAAAATTATCTTTGAGGAACAGTCTCTGGTATATCACATATCCAACATATACTTCTTTATTTTGTCAGCTGTTCATAATGTCTGACAAGGTCTATTCAAGAGGGTTTTGCTCCCAAAAAGTGGAAGTGTGTCAATTTTACACCTACTTTCACATTGTATTGGTATATATGGCAAGACTCAAATATGTATGTACACGTTAGGGAACATTGTAAAATCTATATACATGCATACACTATATCTGAGGTATTTACTTCATGCAAGACCACCTCAAATATAGGATACATACACAAGTATGTAGGAGTTAGTATGATGGGCTACTACATATGAGGTGGTGTTACATAGAATACACTGTACTATATATATATATATATATCTATTGTAATAAGGCAACTGGAGAAAACATCATATATAATGCTGTTTTAATGTGAATAAAACAATGCACAGTTAAATTTTTGCTTTTAGATGTTCATGTAATCACTGCCTGTAGCTTGTTTGCTTCTAGGTCTTACCCAGGCATGACCTTCCTTTCTTCAAACCACCTGCAACAATTGTTTTACCCATAGGTACCATCATTTTTATAGCAAGTGTACACTCAAACTCAAAACTAATTAGTTCATGGGCATGTGTAGTGAACTGTATTTGCATCATTTAGGTGGGGGGACTGGTCTTACCAAGGAGGATTTTATGTAGCTTAATATGCAAAAGTATTAATGAAATAAAAACCGGAATCTTGGAGGGCAGAGAGAGCTTAACAAGTCACTACTGTGTCCTTCTTGCAGACTTGTGACTGACTGTTTTCCAGTTTTTCAAATGCAGAGCAGAGATGCCCAAGTGTAGATCGCATGCATTATTTGAGCAATTTTATAATATAATAATAATAATATAATAATATAATATTAACAAATTTGGTTCGCACACACCACTAATTTCACATTCCTAATCTTGATTCAATTAAAAAAGAAACTCGAGTCCTTGATTTTACTACTTTTATTGGTAAATACATAAAGGGTAAAACTTTTATAAACCTGCTGAGTAACTGGAAGAATTAAAAAAAAACACTTTTGTGCAGCAGTCTGGTCATATAATGCAATAGAAAATAAGTTTATACATCAAAATAAAAGTAAAAACCTTATTTAAAAAAACCCAAAATTGAACATTTGGTAAAAATGAATGTTGACCTGAATATATAGCTGAGGGGTCTATTATTAATAGGTTATTAATTGCAGAACATACAAGAGGCTATGAGAGACATTGTAACTCATTTGATTTTAAATCATAAAAAGGTCATCAAGTTGAAACAGTGATAGAACATTATCAGGCGATAAAAAATGATACTCCGGATAGCACTTGAACATAAACTTTCCTGTGCACTAATTTTACCTCATTGTTAGAAGTAATTCGTGATCAAAAGTCATTCAATACCCACAAAATTGAACGTCTGTTATCTTGCATTAGTACCGTATTGACGTCTTTTTCCCCCGGGTTTGGCACCAAATGGGGGAGATATCACTGCCACAGTTCCTTTGGAAAGAAACTATCAAGAAAAGAACCGGACAGATAACATGTGACCAGCAGCTGTGCGCAGATCAGTAATCTGTCATGTTTCAGAAGGCGGTTCAAGCCCGTCTTTGTGCAACGGTACTGATTCAGATACAATAACACACCCTCCGTTATGAATGATTCAGATACAATAACACACCGGCCGTTAGGAATGATTCAGATACAATAACACACCGGCCGTTAGGAATGATTCAGATACAATAACACACCGGCCGTTAGGAATGATTCAGATACAATAACACGATTCAGATACAACAACACACCCGCTGTTAGGAATGATTCAGATACAATAACACATCCGCTGTTAGGAATGATTCAGATACAATAACACATCCGCTGTTAGGAATGATTCAGATACAATAACACACCCGCCGTTTGCCGTTAGGAATGATTCAGATACATAACACACTGGCTGTTAGGAATGATTCAGATACAATAACACACCGGCCGTTAGGAATGATTCAGATACAATAACACGATTCAGATACAATAACACGATTCAGATACAATAACACACCCACTGTTAGGAATGATTCAGACAATAACACACCGGCTGTTAGGAATGATTCAGATACAATAACACATCCGCTGTTAGGAATGATTCAGATACAATAACACACCCGCCGTTTGCCGTTAGGAATGATTCAGATACATAACACACTGGCTGTTAGGAATGATTCAGATACAATAACACACCGGCCGTTAGGAATGATTCAGATACAATAACACGATTCAGATACAATAACACACCCACTGTTAGGAATGATTCAGACACAATAACACACCGGCCGTTATGAATGATTCAGATACAATAACACATCGGCCGTTAGGAATGATTCAGATACTATTGGCTGTTAGGAATGATTCAGATACAATAACACACCCACCGTTAGGAATGATTCGGATACAATAACACACTGGCCGTTAGGAATGATTCAGATACAATAACACACCGGCCGTTAAGAATGATTCAGATACAATAACACACTGGCTGTTAGGAATGATTCAGATACAATAACACACCTGCCATTAAGAATGATTCAGATACAATAACACATCTGCCATTAAGAATGATTCAGATACAATAACACACCGGCCGTTAGGAATGATTCAGATACTATAACACACTGGCTGTTAGGAATGATTCAGATACAATAACACACCGGCCGTTAAGAATGATTCAGATACAATAACACACCGGCTGTTAGGAATGATTCAGATACAATAACACACTCGCTGTTAGGAATGATTCAGATACAATAACACAC
>JAODAG010157643.1:4264-14523 GCA_027574785.1 Orphnurgus asper
TAGCGTATAATATTTTAATGAAACCATCTTTTAATCATGCCGTCTCTCTGTCTGAGAAAGAGAGAGAGCTTGGTGTTGGTGCTGTACAGAAGCGTATCTTTAAATAATTGTAACAAAAAACCGGCACTATTTCAAACACATTCTATAAATAAAATGACCTTTTATCTACAATTATACAGGAACAAGAACATCGTTTTTCAACTCATTGTAAAAATGTCCTGACTGTAACGATCACTGCCTAGCGACAAGACCAATGTCAAACATTTTGTAGAAATTTACTTTGTTTGAAATGAAAAGATGGCGACCTTTGACCGACCGTTGTCATTCAAACCCGTAGGTCGTATTCAACATCACGGTTCTTGTCTCTAAGTAAATAAGTTTAACACCTTCGTACTATACGCATCGTCCAGCAAAAAAAAACGTCGCTTGCCCTTAATATGCTAACGACACAATATACCGCAATAAATCCAACATAACAGCTCTTATAGCTACCAGAAAATGCACCTCTCTTACGCTATTAATGAGTTAATACGCTTCAGCGTGAACCTTGAAAGTGCACAGGTTTCCCCGCAAAGTTTAACAGAGTATTAGAATACTGGACCTGGCCAAACAGAAAAAAAATATATATTGAAACTGCTTGCATTATCCAAAAAAACTAATACCACTTAGCGTATAATATTTTAATGAAACCATCTTTTAATCATGCCGTCTCTCTGTCTGAGAAAGAGAGAGAGCTTGGTGTTTTTTCGACTGTTAGAGGACGGTGCCCCTGCAGAGCAGCTGTGACAAGCTGACCATTCCGCCAGTGGAGCGACGAGCCAAATTTAATATCATCGGAGAAAACCCTGCAAGGGTCAATTCTATAAATAGACAGCACACAGTGTTTAGGTGGTTATGGGAGAACAAATTTCATTAAAAGGCTCGTTAAAATGCTTAATCTCGGAATTTAAAACCTGGTGCGATACTAATTGTCTGCGTATAATTGGGTTCCCTAGTTTTCATTAAACTGCGGTGTGCGACATGTTCTATGATTGTTTTCTAGGTTTGTCACTCTTATTTTCACCGTGAAATTAATTTTCTTTCTTCCGACCACAGTATGAACTTCTTAATTTCTCTTACAAATTTCAAATCAGGAAAAGCTAGCAGCTGTTTTACTCTCACCACTGCACAGTAATTAACAATGATAGCCAGAAATGCAGAATTGCCTTTTGATTCCTTCCCTTGCTTACATTTAATCTGCAATTGGCCCTTTGATCTCAAAATCATGGATAACTTTTGTACCTGATGGTTCAGACCGATTCTGACAATTGGTTTATGCAATTTTCATGATAAGATCTAGAATAACTTCGATGACCTTTGACCTCAAAATTATAAAGGACTCTCAAACCAATTTTGATTGAGGTTTATGCAATTTAACGACCTTTGACCTCAAATCAGAAAAACTTGTACCTGATGATTGTGACCATTGTTGAACCATATTTATGATTTTAAGTATATTCATTATTTTATCCCAGATGACTTTTGACCACCAAATCATAAATAACCTGTACATAGTGATTACCTTAAATTTTAACCAACAGTGATTTTGGTGTCAGAAATTTTCAGGACTTGACCTCTGATAACCTTTGACTTCAAACTCACAAGAACTTTTTGCACCCGATTAATTCCGACCAACTCTGGATCATGTTTGGATTGTGGTTGAAAGCAATTTTTATGATCTGACCCCCTTTGGTCTCACAATCGGCAATTGTACCTGATGATTCTGACCAACATCAAGTTTAATTGTGTTTAAGCAATTTTCATGATTTGACTATGACATTTGACCTATTCTTCCTGTACACCCTCTGTTAATCACTGCCAACCAATGATGTTTTACCAATTTTATTAAGTATCATTAAATCTCTGGGAGATGAGAGTATTTAAGCAATTCATGCTTAACCTATTTGACACTAAATGACATTCAATCCCCCCCCCCCACTTATGAAATGTCGGCAAAGTTTCGTTAACATCAGACCAAGTCTGGGAGCATTAGCCATTTCGACGGTCAAACAAACATACGGATACAGTAATAGTTGGACATATTGTCATGGCATATTTATCTCTATTTAAGGCATTAGCCGATGGAGCTAAAATGTTCAATGCACTTTCAAAGAACTTTCCCTACAACTTATCACTTTTTTACTTTGAAGCAGCCGCGGCCTTGACAATTAACCATTAAACATGCTCTATCGTTATCCCAAGATTTGGCATGTGACAAGACATCATATTATGACATCATGGCTCATGAATACTAAATTATATAGAATATTTGAAATATACACAATAGAATGAAATTATAATTGTAAGTTGGAAAAATCCTTGTTTAAAAGAGAAATAAAATTATGTTAATGAACAAAGTGCTTGTAAGTTGGAAAAATCCTTGTTTAAAAAAGAAATAAAAATTATGTTAATGAACAAAGTGCTTGCTTATACGAGGTGTTTTTCGCACTTTCAGAAACTACCAAGCTGTCAAAAAGCTTTGCAAAATTCCTTTTCTTTCGGGCAAATCCGCGAAAGTGCAGTTGCAAACGGAGCTATACAATATTGCGATAGCAAAATTCCTATCATTTCGATTCAAATTGAAGAAGCTGAATGAAGTAAACCCTGCCGGCATGGAAAGTAAATCCTGGGGGCAGTTCTTCTAGTCACTTTGAGCAAGATACCGTTAAAAAAAAAAAAAAAACCTTGCTCAAAGCGAGTGGAGGGTATATCTGGCTGTCGGGTTAAATCGCTCGCAACGTACACAGTAGTACGCAACTCGACTCACGGACTGGTGGTGTCATTTTCGCGAGAAATTCTTACGGGATCTCTACATTCCGTCATCGGAAATTATTTTACAAATGGTTCCGTAATTTCTCTTGTGGAGGGGAACCTCGAATAAAGACGTTTTTGAGCCATTTTGCGAACATCGAACGCAGATACTATACGAACTAAATGTTAAACAATGATTTGTCAGTCCCGCGAAGATTAGACGAGGGTGTACGTGCCAGTTACACACACGTTGTGACAAATTAGATTGCGTAGCACAGAAGAAAAATTTAGTAATACATTTACTAAACAATATTTTGGGTCATAAAGTAATTACAATTGCTTATACATCCGAATAAAAATAGTCCATTACAAGGCACAATGTGATAAGCCTACTTACATAGAAAAACCTCAACAAATTTCCTCTTCCCCCCCCCTCCCCATTCCCCAACCTTCTCTGAGTTTTCCGTGACAAAAAGCTTCGTTTGACAGAAGTCTTGCAGGCGTGTATTTCATGACATCTCATTAACCCTAATTATGATGCTACATAACATGAAATGTAATGTAAGCGAAGTTAAGATGCTAATCCGTGTCAGGACTATAACCGTGCGAAACATAATTACGGCATGCCCACCGAAGGCACAGGTTGATTCAGAAGCACAGCTTCTGTTACATACAAGTAATGCTCAAGCGTGCAAATCATTATTTATTTGATTCACATAATTGACTACTTTTATATTTCAAGGTGGAACGTTAATGCAGAGCTGTTTTGTTGTACCCGTATATATCGCAATTCCGAAATATAACATGTATACATTAAGGGAAATAACGAAACAACCCTCCAAATTTGCCCTCAAATAATACTTACACAGCAAAACTTAAATTACTAGTTTCTAATACTTTGCTTTCATATTGTCTGTCAAGGGTAAATTGCACAAGAAGCAGGCCTGGAGGCAATCAGCACAGTTTCAAAGAATCCTCATATTGTATGTAACTGTACTTGTAACATAGGCAACCAGAGCAATAATTATATTTACCCCAGTAGTTTATAGTGCAGCAAATTTTGACTATAGCTGCTGTAACCCTGCAGTGGGAACAGTTACCACAGGTAACAGCTCCCTGGTGTATTGACCCTACCACAAGTAGCTGTTCCAACAGAGTCTGGATAACAACAGTCAATTGGAAACAGCTGATGATAGCATGCAGCTATAGTCCATCAAGGAGTACTAGTTTAAAGTTATGCCATGGAAAGTAGCTAAATAATAAGTTTATAAGTTGTCCTTTTGGAAAAAAAAAATGCAGATTGTGCTGTAGGAGGACAATTCTACCAAACCTCAAAAACCTGCAAAATGAACTGAAATAAATTAGAGGATTGCACTTATTAGACGACCATTGTTGGAAATTGGGAGACTGTTCAGTCTGGTACTTTGTGGTATAGAGGTTCGGGGGAAGCCTCGTAAAGAAAACCCTGTCCTTTTTTTGATCACCTGGACGAACTCCGGCTTTTATCAAGCCATCTCATTCCGGACCAACAGGTCCCCATCCTACGGGACGACGTATTGACGCTTGTCGGATCGAACTAGTCGATTGACAGATAATGATAGATCAGCGATCCTAGTGAAATTGGTATCAATGATTAGAGCGCGATGCATTTTCTCAATATTACCACGAGACCAAGTATAAGTTCATGGGTAACGTGAGGGCCAAAAAAAACACCTCCATCTGTTACCGTCTTTCTCCAATAATACTAAAAATTATTTGATAGAACTCGAAAGACCCATTCGATACTGCCGATGTCCTTGACGGGACATTCTTAAAGCAAACGGAAGCTGGTACAACCATACCCCCTCGGTCGAAATGTTCTCGCCTTTGTTCAGCGTGGGTTGTTTTAGCGTGGGTGACGAGTTCGGTCTACCGTAGCAGCGGTGGTGTTTAGTGATCCGGTTCAATTTTTCATCGACTTTATTAAATGGTTTCCAATGCCATAATTTCCGCTCAGCGTGGCCGCAGTGTCAATGAACAGGTTGCACTCGCTCTCCGAGAAAGCACCCTCATGTCGTCCGTTCGGATGGGGGGGGTCATTAAAATGGCAGTCCCGGGGGAGCAGGGTGTGATAGATGGTGACAAGCCCAACCTCAATTGTTCGTTGGCGAGAAAAGGCTTGTTAAAGCTGCCGTCCATCCACGATCATCAAGGATGGGCGTTTCTCGCTAATCCTAAGATGCTTCCTAACCCCTTCCTTATATCAAGCGAACTGGAATGTCCAGCTCGGTAAGCTTGAAACAATGTCAGCGGTCCAGATGGCCATGACGCTTGCTGGGATTTGGTGCCCTTAACCGCCCCCCACCCCTCAGACTCACCCTCTCTTGTATCCGCTGTGGTCGGCGTACAGCACCGTGCCCTTGAACAGATCGTCCGCCGTGTCTCGGATCATGATGATCTCGTAGGTCATCAGGGCTAGCCCTCCGGCCAGCAGCAAGAATGCAAACAGGGTAGCGTAGGGGACCCTCCGCAGGCACCGGCATAGCGCGTAGTCGCAGCAACGAACTACGGAGGAGGGGAAAAAATAAGAGAAAAGACTTAAATTAGTTTCACGAGACGGTAACAGATAACTGGTCCTCTTCTTCTAACCGGGAGGGGGGGGGGGAGGGGTTAAAACTATTCAAGCTAGTGCTTCTTTCACGGAATTAGGTTGTTAGTGTGTGTTTTGTGTTTGCATACATACATAGCTAATGTGTACACTGTACCTTGTCACAGTCAGATCTGAACACTCGCGTCACTATGGGAGTGACGTCATAATGCTACCTTATTGTCTAAAGAGGCAACTGTAATCATATGCTGCTGCTAAGCAATTAATTACTGGCTTCTCTGCTTGAGCCTAGCCAGTCCCCCGCGCTAGATTGATGGCTTCTCGCCCCAAGGAGATTGGCGGCATTGTCGTGAACAAGCTAGGTTTACGATTATCAGCTTATCGCCTGGTTAAGGCAACGGTTAGCACGGTGCGGGGAAGATTTTAGTTCTTCGATCCTTCGCAAACTACAGTACACAACGTTGAAGGTCGTTGTTTTTTTTGTTCACATGTCAAAATGTAACGTATGCCTATTAGAACTCCCCGTTTAGAATTCATTGCGTAACCTTTATTTAACGAAGGGAAGTTCCAAGGAGAAAAAAGCAAAATGTCATGCAATCCATAAATTTTACGGAGGGAAACAATAATTTCAAAATGTGCAGGTAGTGTAATCGACAAAAGTAACGTCGGCTTGGTACGGTCAGGTAGAAGGGAGGGCACAACTGGCAGCATTATTATCATCATCAATGTGTGTTTTGACACGTGCCTTTGGGGCTTTTGGGGCCTTTTGGGGCTATTATCGTTCCGATGATATTTTCACTCCTCGAAAACGTAAGCTTTGACCAAAGTAATAATTAGCATATAGTTTGGTACAGCCTCGACACAAATTCTCCCCCTGCCCGCTCCCCCCACTGTTGAAAGACAGATTAGAGAAAATTAGAGAGGTGTCTTATCCCACAATCTCGACTCAAAAAGATTATAATTTATTACAGCGATGAAGTAATATAAAACCAGCCGGTTACGAAGACGTACCAATGTTTTGCTGTTAAGACCCGGAGTCTCTTTCCCTGCATGCATGAAAGTTTGTCAGAAAAACATTATGATTTACCCCCCTTTCTAATGTAATCCAATTCAATTAAGGTTCCTGCGACTGACCTACATTCTAACATTCCTACGTTGAATTTTACGAATTAAACTAAACCCGAAACACGTTCATCTGACCGTTTTGGAAACCAAAAAAAAAAAACCCTTCAGAAGACCGTTTTATCTCTCTTTTATATATTTTTACTTGGATAGCGCTGTGCATGGAGCATAATGCAGCCCGTGTTTATCGATTTCTGTCCTCGTCAATATCTAGATTAATTTGGGCGGTGTGTTGGTGCAAAAGTCATTCCAAATTTATTGCTGGCCATTCCATTTCTGAGTTATCGCTGGTTAACATTACAAAAACTCAAACATCAGTGCTGCGTGAATAAATTACAATTGATTTTCTCCTCTTGATGAAGAGAGCTCCAGGCTCGTACACGAGATGTACAGTAGAGAGAGGAAGGAAGGGCAATGGCCTAAAAAGTAGTTCCTTAAATATTTTATTAAAATAAACAATGAGCGAAATTTTAAATGGACAGAATTCCACTATAATGATAATCTAGCTAACTAACAACGTCATTCCTTTTGTTTTAATTCTTAGTTTCTCAAAATAAACGCATGTATAACCAACGATTCAAACTTTGCTCCAGCAAATCACGAAAAGCAAAATTTGAATTAAATATTAAAGAAAGGCAAAATTAAAAATTACGGAAGCGTAAGTCAATAATTACAAAAACAAACTTGAAACTTATGAAAGCAAAATTAAAAATTCAAATTAATGAAAGTAACATTTGTAATTCAAAATTATGAAAGCTAAATTAATAATTAAACATATGCAAATATAAAAATAATGAAAAATTAGAGATTGAATTTACCAAAATCAAACAGAAGGGACATTTATTTATTTACAATGAGGATGACTTCAATCTCACCAGATCTACCACCTAATTAAGATCTACTTGATTCACTCTTTAGCTGTTCTGTATATTTGACCTATTTATCCAGGGGGATGGTCAATACATGTTTCATATGACCTACCCTGGACATATACATCCAGGCCAGGAGGGTATAATACTGCCAAAGGGGGAACAGAAATCCCACTTCCAAAGTAAAACAAGAAGGTCAAGCCCTCGCCCCTAGCTCAAGGGGGGAAATGGGGGAACTAGTGAACTCAGGAATAAGGTTATGGTAATGACCCTTCCCAGGATCCCAAGAGTACAAACAATTAGTCAGAGCTATCAGCTTCTTGGTTAGGGTAAAATTAGGGACTATAATTTGAGCCTTAGGTTTAGTCCAAACTACTACTGTAGGTGCTTTAATATGATGAAGTTCATGAGTCATCGCTGCTGGTTCGGTAATTAATCAGCATTAGGGAGATTTGTGAGGATATATAATATGAACGAATTGACAAGGTTTTGGTTTATTGCCTTGAGTTGGTTCTCTCTAAGACTGTTATACTTGGTTTTACATCAGAGTAGTAAGTAGTAGTTTCTGTACCCATGAAGTGGAAATTATGATTGGTCAATTATACTATAGCCTAGTATTCAAGATAAGTGATGAAATTATGTGAACCACATATCACCACATACCAGACTAGAATAAATAGATTTTGTGTGTTTTTTCTTTTACGAATTCAGATTTCTCCAGAATGTTGTACTGTAAGATTAAATGAATCATAAACTTAATACCCTTCAGCATGTTCAAACTGGAGGCATTATAATACTTTATACCCACTATACAATCTATACAAGTTAATATACATAACACATGTAATATCCAATTAGTAGGTTTTATTTAAAGCAACTTGATGTGCACTTTGAAAAGTGCACATAAGTTCACAAATCAAACTAGTAGAAAAAAAAACCTAGCTTAATTCTTCCAGTTACAGTTGAACAGGTGACTTTGTGGCATATGGCTGGCTCATGGGGTTAAAATGTTAGGTCTCTCTACATCATCCAAGGCAAAGTGATTGTGGGGAAATGATATCATATGCTCCACATGTAAGACTACCTCAAATATAGGATACATGCATACATGAGTATGTATAAGTTAGGCGACTGATATGCTCTCTGCATTACACTTATTATGTTCGAGGTATATATGCTTCTTGTAAGACCACCTCATATTTAAGATACATACTGTACATAGGTACGTAACATATAAGTTGGGGGATTTGATAGTATCACCATACTTTTGTACAAATACTATATATATTTGAGGTAGTGTATATGCTTCATGTAAGAAACACCTCACATATACATGAATATGTATTAAAGTTAGGGTACATGTACATGCCTAGGGAATAGGCTACTGTAGTATCAACCTACACACGTACATGCCCTTCATTTGAGGTGCATGGCCTTACATGAAGTACATATACCCTATATCTAGCCACTATTGGACGGCCCATCTTTACCACCCAACGATGGGATATAGTCACTCGAGAAAGTTTGTCAAAACGAAACCGTTAAATGGAAGCAGTGGTCGATTATTTTGGTCGTAGGAGATTTTTTTTCCAGTGGGAATTAAATTGTTCCTTCAGGCGCAGCTAGGTTCAAGCAACGTACTCCTTTTTATAGAAACTGCACAAAACAATTTATTACAACTTAATTCACAACATGAAGAAAACTTCACCAACTTGGAAGTTGATTTACATGAACTTTCAAATTAACCCTCTCCAACGGCATATGTTCAAAGAAAGATTGTCGATGAATAACAACCATTTGAAGATTTTTATACTTTATTTACTGTCATAGACTAATGATGCCTGATCGCCTATTCAAATGCAAAAATTTCAAACACGTCCTCAAATGTCACATAAAGTTGGTGTCCTATTCCTTATCTACATTCTCCACACGTATCGGAGTCGATTATGTTCGTGCCAAACCCGATATCCCTAACAAATGACTCAAGTTAAAGTGGTTGAATGCCGGGATTTACTTTTATAGGATTGTATGATTCGACGCGGAGAACTAGTCAATGCCGACTTGCAAACTCTAGCTCGTGGTGATTACGAGACGCGACATTTACCCTACAATCAGAACCACTTCATTTGAACTGACGCCAAAAGACTTGAGCCTATATAAATTCCCCAAAAACGGCTCTTTATTCTCGAGGAGACATCATAACGTATCTCCTTTTCCTCGGAAACATTTAATTTGACAATTACAGATCCAACACTAAATGTGTACCTTGCGTGGCATATGGCTGGCTGTACATTCATGTCCAGCTACTTATGAGCAAATTACAGCACCCTTAACGTGCCACTGCGTTGCATCGTTCAAGCTGATCTTCGGCTGAACCACAGACTGGTTCTTAAAAGACCAGCCTCTGCTCATTTTCATTTTATACAGATGAATAACTTGAAGAAAGAAATAAAACAACAAAAAAACAATTCACCTACCCATTTTAAGATCCACTCCAGACAGACGTTTCTAACCAAGCGATAACTATTATAATCCCGTAGCCGATAGCTCTCCGAAATCCCAGTGAATGACAGAAACGCCCTTCACAACACAATACACGCCCAACGCTCAACGCAACAAAAACTCTGCTTGTCCGCGAGGCCAAAGGCTGTTTTTTTCCCCGTTGTATCTGAATAATATTCCACAAGTAGATGACGATAAAGAGTCCTTGTTTTCACAAGATCTGGGGATGTAAGACTACTGGGATAGCCTGCAAATGCAACAACTGTTAACATACAGCTTCCATCCTCGAGGGGATAATAAATACATATATATATATATATATATATTATATATATATATATATATGTGTGTGTGTGTGTGTAAGGATTTTTTATTCAGCTCTGAGCTGT
>JAODAG010157976.1:0-14518 GCA_027574785.1 Orphnurgus asper
CGGTATACATACAATGACCCGTATATAATAACAGCAAGGGGCTGCCATCAGAGTCAAGACTCCCTAACATATGGAGTTGTGTATACTAACTAGCAACCACCCCAAAAATAACGCTCCAAGGGAACTTCATACTGTACGCTACATTTATAGTGACATGCAGTATACATACAATGACCCATATGTAATACTAATAGCAAGGAGCTGCCATCAGTCAAGACTTCCTAACATATTGAGTGTGTACACTGACGAGCAACCACCCCAAAAACAACGCTGCATACATTACTACTGCACTAGCACATAATACACCTTTCCTAAAACCTCCCCAACAGTAATACACCAGCCAAATTGACTGCATACAGTAGGTAACACAGGCTGTGTGCATATAAACTATCATCATACCTATATATATATATATAGCCTTTATTAGTCCTAACCTAACAAAATCCCCCCCCCCCAAGGCAACCTTTGTAATTTGCAGGTTTCCAGCTTCTTGGAGATGATTACTGTTATCAGTAAGGCAGAATAAGCAAAGGATTTAAATTAAGCGATGGAGAGTCATAGCACTTGCAAATAATCTGCCTGACCTGCCTGACCTGACTACAAACCAAGGGGAGAATTAAGACCGTGTTTAAACAAGATGGGTATGACTGTATATAACTGAGGCAATCGGACAAAGGAATTTTTTGGAGTGCCCACTCCGATCAGAGTGCAAGACTAACAAACTACTGCAATGAGGAAGAAGTTCTTATATTTTAATAGTAGCTTAATAATTTGTCTACAAAAATTTGTTACAACCAAACCTGGCTTCCTGGCATGCAGTATGTTACAATAATTACCCAAACTGGCTTTGAAGAAATTGACAAGACGGAAACCGACGAAAGAAACGTACACATTATAAAGCCTGGCGCAACAGTCAGGGCAAAGTATTAACCCACGGTTAGTGGTAGATCGGTGAAGGGCGGGCAGGGAGATTCCTGTGGGCGTCCGGGTACCGTGCTGGTCACGTACGTACGGGGGTTACAGTTTACGATAGAGCACTACAGACTAGTCTGCAAATAGTCCAGAGCAGGGCAGGTAAGCAAGGAGCAGTAAAATCTCCCAAAAAATTTCCAGGGAGACACATGGTCGCTAAACGACCCTATCGCTTAGGGGTCAGTTACACGTTATGACAGTGGGGACATTTGGTTACGACGCAATGGACGAAAGGACAGAGGCTACAGGATATTATAAGTCTTCTCAGCGTTGAGATGTTACACTGGTAGGTTATAAGCAATTTATAAGAGATAGAGCTAGGTAGAGCGTCGTAAAATCACACTTACTTCATTTGTTTTACGATAGTGCTTTTGCCAGATTCGCCTGCTCCTGAAATACGAAAGAGAGAGAGAAGAAATGATTGTCAGTTGAAGAGTTGTTTGTTGATTAGAAAACAAGTTTTGCCTCTAGCAGATTAGTACCATATAACATTCAGTGCCGTTCTCTTGACTCGCTCGGGAGAGGCTGGACACTGCAGCATCAATCAGCCCCTTCCGACGTCGCCCTACTATAACCTGCCCGGAGAGTAAGCGAGGTCCGAAAAATAGACGAGGTCCGACAAATAAGCGAGGTCCGGAAATGAAGCGAGGCCCGGAGAGTAAGCGAGGCCTAAAGGGATATTTACAGGCGGATAACTGCCACCACAGCTCGGCAAGTGTCACGATAGGGCGACTTCGTGAAGTTGGCCAAAGGTCATCGGTGTAATTTTGTGGGTTAGGGATACTACTGTACAGTAGGTAGACGAGCACATGCAGCAAGTAGAGCGCCGTAATTGATTAATCGGCAGTAATCATGATTACAGTTCGGGAGTCCGAATAATCACGCTCGGAACCCAAGCTGCGATTTCTCACCGACAAAAAAATAAATAAAATAACAATCTCCTTATTGTAAGGAACTTGTCAACATATTTAATTAGCTGAGCCTTGTGACGAATTGCACTTCCTCATGAAGTTGTGGTCATTATCCTCGCCCGCAAGTTACATCGCATTGTTCTTACCCCGGGGCTCTCCAGCACACACCATCATATCGTGAATTATGTGTCTAATGTAGTCCAGACACACGGCTGCGACGCCAAATCAGCAATGGGTAACTATGTCGTAGTCAAACAGTGAACTAACTAACAGCATCGGCAATACGTCAGCCGAACCAGTGTGAACGAAGCCGTGTGCGGGTCACGACTCGCAGCAGCGATCTAGTATGCCACGGCTCTGCAGTTTTGCATTTAAATATTGACGAATTCTATTTCCGACTGGCCAATTACCCGGTTGCATGCATCCACAGTCCCCCAAATACAGAGTAGGCCGCCGGCACGGCGAGCGATTCACATGCGTATCGGCTGTACGTAGCCTGTACCAAGTTGATCGTCGATCTCGTAATCCGCACGTGCCGGGTCTGATCAAACGCCATTTTCACACGGCAGCGGAGGCCGTGTACACGTACAGAAAAGAACGGCGCCGATTGACGCGGGTAAGCGTCTACCGGCAGGCTGCCAACCGTAGACCTAGCAACCTAGGCTTGTCGGTTTCGTTCGCAAAGTCTTACGGCCTACAACTTCAAAGTTGAACCTTCGTTATAAGAATCATTTTAACTACAAAGCAACATTTTTGCAGGAAGGATTTCAAAATTTGAGGCAAAATGGTTAGCCTTTTCTAAGTCGATCGGTGGGCCACTACCACTTGATGTATTACTACTGTGGGCAAAATGTATATGACATGATCATGTCTGGTCTTGATTCTTTAGGAAATGTTGCAGTTTCCTTTTACAATGGAGAATATGCTAGTTCATAGAAAAATACCAAAGAAAGGTACTTTTACACAAACAGACTTTACTGCTGTATGCTCCAAGCAGACTTTACTATTGTTTGCACCGAACAGACTTTACTACTGTATGTACTAAATAAGTAAATATACTTTATTGCTGTATGCACGGAACATTCTTTACTGCTGTATGTACCAAAAACAGAACTTTACTATTATTCAAATACTTCAAATACACGACTATATGCACCCAACAGACTACTGTATACACCAAACAGACTTTGCTAATTTATACACCAAACATGCCTTACTACTATAAGCACCAAACTGACCCTCGAGTTATTTTTCATTGTATAGACGAAATGCATGATATCTTCAATGTAACTACCATACAAAACTGCTGTACACAGGGGAACAGGGATGTCACCAGTTCTTAATTACCATAACTACCATACAAAACTGCTGTACACAGGGGAACAGGGATGTCACCAGTTCTTAATTACCAAAATATATTGTCAACTATCAATACAGCATCACAGTATCAGTAATACTACTACTACTACCACTGCTACAACCAAACCTGCCATTGGAAAACATTTTTGTTCAGTCTGCCCTTTTACCATTTGAAGCGAAAGTCACTTTTGTTGCATCCTGTTTACATAGTGCAGTACAGATAACATCCTAACGAGCCAATGCTTACGGGTGTCTCACGACATTAGGCCTACCAGTATATACTTGTAAAGTATCCATTACATGACCACAGCAACAGTATAACCACTCCCTAGGAACATGCATGGCTTGAACAGTCACGCACAAGCTAACCTTTGTAAAGACTACCAGTCGACTTCATGCGGGTTCGCCGACGCAGATTGGGCAGCAATTGCCTTACGCTGCATTCTTTAAGGGTAACCGGTAACCAATAGCGTTAGCAATTTCAATGCAATCTCAAAACACCATAGTTTTGGACAACTTGCTGGAACAGAATTTTTGCTTTGTACTCTGCCATGGTGCCGAGATGGTAACGAGTGTGTAACTGCATACATGTGTAGACAGTTGTCCCTTGTGGTTCCTTCATAATGCCAAATACAGCATTCCCCCATAGCTACCCCTTTGGGGTGTTACTAATTGCATTCTTACTATTTTATTGCTTAGAACTACACTAGCAATAACTTCTTTTCATTGAGAGAACAGTAGAAAATATGGCATCTTTATTATTTCTTCACTTGAGGAGATAGGTCAGATATAGGTGAGATTTAATCATGTGATGGGGGGGAGGGGGTGTTGGTGGCTACACCAGGTAGCTATGAGCACATACAGTAGTGTAAGTTGGTTAAGTAGAGCAAACTAAAAGTAAAGCTTGGTAATTTTTATAGAGACAAAGAATGTAGTATATAAATAATATTTCACATTTACCAGGATGCGTAATTTAAATGGCTCACAGGCAAAGAACTTGTCCAGGATCCATAAATTTGACAACCCGAAGACAGACCTTCCAGGCATGGAACTAGCCATCAGGTTGACCTCGATCTACCTGTAAGCACTCCTGGTTTAACATGCAAGTATTGACTTCAAGTCACCCTCGTCAGAGCCGAGGTTTACAGACTGCTGACCAGACACACATCATAACTTTTTCAGTAGATCGCGTGGAGTTGCCGATTATGGATTCGGATTAACGGGCCTGCCGAGCGTCAGACGACACAAAAAAGTTGTTTGTGGTACAGCTCGGAACATCGACGTATGACATCCGTAGTTTGTCGACAATGCCATCGCCGCCGTGGAAGAGGCTAAAACTTTCGGGCGAGCAGAGCCGCGGTGGAGCTCCCGTGCGAGCGGAGAATCCAGACGTCTCCGGCGACCGTTCTCCACGGACAGCTCGGCTCGAATCTGCGATACGAAAAACGTACAGCTCGGGGGGGGGTGTTTAAGGGTTAAATTAATGGGGGGAGGGGGAGAATCTAACACCTCGCTCAGGATCTGCACTTTCCTCAAAGAACCTCTTCATTCGGGGTTTTCACCATTGTTGTGCCTAATATCCTGAAACGTTTGCTCAAATCAACTGAACAGTACCAGACTACCAGTGCCGTTTATTAACTTCGTTTCCCTTATTTTTTTTAGAAAATCAACTGCATACCTGCAGATTTGGCCATGTTCCAACCACGCTGAAACATCACGTCATGAGACGTTAATTGTAATGGAGCGTACCCAGAAAATTCAGTGCCAAAGAACTTCAGGTTTATCAAACCTGCATAGGGCAGTCGATACAGCTCTGTAATTCACTTTTGCCAACGAATCAGAGTGCACGGACGAAATTAAACTGGATATTCCAGTTGGCACCGGAGTTACAAATCTCCGCTGAAACGCTGCAACGTCGTTCCCCTCAACGAAACATCTGCCAGGTTGGGCGCGTTGCGCGAAATAGGAAACAGACGAGAAGGATCTGACAGGTACGGGGGACGAATAGAAATACGAAACGGCTAAGAAACACCTGACTAGGGGCTGACCTAACCCATCGTGTCAAATAACCTCGGAGATTATCAATACAATACAGAGATTGACTTTTAAAACAGTCACAGTACTGTAGTTCCTTCACGCCTGGTGTTCATAGTTTCTGTGTCAACCTTTGGGCCCATAGCTAATACCGCTTATTTTTAACGATTGTGATTTTAACGACAGAAGCACTATTTGCACAATAAGTTTTGTAATATATGGCTCTATACTTCTATAGTAGATTTCCATTTCACTCTGCTTTTAGCCTTAACTACAAAATCAGGACAGTAATGAATTCTCTAACTTGTATATATATATATATATAGTAGAGTTTCATTTAAACCTGCTTTAGTCCTACAGTAACTCCCAGATAATAACAGTAACGTATGCTCTATACTTCTATAGTACAGTTCCATTTCACCTTGCTTTAGCCTTAACTTTCAAATAATAACAGTAATGAATACTCCATACTTCTTTTAGCAGATTTCACTACATCCCTCATATAACTCCAAGCTTCACCCCTCCCAGCTGACACTACAGACACTGAGATAGGAATACCATACATCTTGTACTATGGAAGATCACTCCCCCAAGTTTCCAAGTCTGGTCACCTTTCTCATTCCTAGGTGTTAGACGTACCATTATTGTTAAACAGCACAAGTTACCCCTCCATGAAGAGCTGTTTATTTTGATAAGGCAACACCCTGGTCGTACCTGGAATTTAACCTACAGCCGTGATGCAGCGTTATTTACATTCCATTGTAAACCGCTTCTTTCAGGAGAAACATTCGTTTCAGGACGTTAAAAACTGCACACATCACTTCCTGGAGTTCATTGATTGGGCAACTCTGTTAATGCAAACTTCTAAAAAGCAAGGGGAAAGATATTTTTGGATAACAGGATCATGCTATCAATAACAAACTTCTCCTCAAGACCAACTGATTTAAGCCAGCATCTCTGTACAACAAGACAGCTCCCCGTTGTTGTTTAACTAATTAAGAAATTGCAATATATCGTTCTGACGACGGACCGACTATATAACGGTCATGCTACGCTGCCCCCCCCCCCTGGTTTGCAGAGGCGAACCTTAAAAATGTCGTCCCCGTACCCGGAGGCAAAGGTGCTTCGGGGGCAGGCACGTTTCACGTATCGATGTGTTTTTGTGTTTTCCTCCTTAATTCTAGCAGCTTTACAAGTTTTGATGTCAAGCCTTACGATTCCAATCCATTTTGATGCGGCGTCGTTAAAACTTCCCGTCCACCGAGAGCAATTTGCAACTTTAAGGCAGCTCGAGTCCTCGCTCTGCCGTTCTGTATCGATGAACTCGTTGAGTATCGGCGACGAGCGGCGGGAAGCTCCACGATTAAATTTTCATCCGCTCTGCTGACGTCACGTATTACACATCGCATTAACCCAACAAACAAAAACCTGTCGCTTCAAGGACGATTTTCACAGTTTTCCGTCGATTCAAAGGACGCGGTACATTAAAGAGTTCTGTAAAAGCAGGGTAGCGGCCCTGGTACGAACTATTGGCAGTGTTCCGTATCGTATCGACAGCGCGCAAAAACAAAAACTTGCAAACTTGTGAGCGGACTATTATTCACAGCTGCCAACGATATTCGGATGCCCAACCTTTACTGATGCAGTGGTCGCCGTAGGCCTAGCAAAGGTAAGAATTTGCAGGAGTTAAATTCGCAGGAAGGACGTTTACGAGTTGCTGTCTTTTATCCGTGGCATGAACTACATACAGTACAGAGGGTGAACAACGATCACATAATAGTCCGATACATCCACCACGGAACTGTACGTGATAAAGCCGACATTAGCTGAAATCATGGATTGCTGAAAAAGACCCGCAGCATTTCCATGCGAGGGGTAGGAGGGGGATACAAAACTAGCGCGCTGTGGCTTCAGTTACTAAAACTGAACCCCACTGGGCCTACAGTAATATAAAATTCACAACAGGAGCCCCAAAAACTGAAAACTGAAAACTTTAGAAAAGACCGAAAGATGTACAGTGTCGTGAAAACTTTGAATACCAAATTAATGAATTCCCTCTCATCAAATTACCACAGATCCAGTTATCAACCGGATTCCAACTGTCGTGTAAACACAGTTCTGGTTTCAGAACTTCCTGGTTTGCGAGTCATGGCGCAGGACAGCGAGCATGACTGCAGACTGCGACGAAAATACTGCAGGACTCGTCAAGCATGACGTACATACAGCCAAGTAGATAGGCCTACAGTAGGAAATATTGCTAAGTGAGCATTTCCCACGGAGTCTCAAAGCAGCAAATGTACCTATTTTCCCTTTAGTTGGTATTCACTTTTTAACCGAGGTGGTAGTAGTTTACTGCTTGTGCAAGTGCAGTAAAAACAATTAAAATCCATTTTATAGCAATCTATGGCAAGTATGTACTGTATCAGAAACATCGTTGATGAGTATTCTGACATCTTCAAAACGATGTACTTTGTTTTCTAAGCATAGCTAACTATATATAAATGTAATCACTTACAAGAGCTTACTTACATTTTAAATAATCATAGTACTGCCTAGTGTCGACCGACATGCAGTAATCAACATTTCAAAAATGACCAACGGAGCAGATTTATAGGACAAAATCCACGGTATCAGATTCTCAAGAACTACAATACGAAAGTGAACGGCCTCTGCTGGACGTACAAGTCCGACATCCTGCACTCGCGAGAGTAGGAAAGAAAAGGAAGTTTCCCTTCCAAAAAAGCTTCGTTTAAAAAGAAAAGTTCAATGAATCTGATAAGAGGGAATTTCAAATACAGGACACATACATGTGTCAATAAATTTGGGGGATAGGCTTTTATCTACATACCCATGATGTGCACATAAACTATATTCAAGGTGGTAGTCTTAACGTGAGGTACATACAGTGTACCGATTTTCCGGGGGAAACAAGAACTATGCACGCCCAGAAATCCTTAGCGAAGTCGGCCAGACACGACGTCATGGCGATGGGACAAGTGGTTATACTGTAGGTATAGTGTTCCGAGCATGTGATATGCTACAACTGGTAGGCATGGTCAAGTAGCGTGCCATAAAAACGAAAAAGCTGGCCCAAATTTTATTTCATGGTTACCATTTACCAAATTGTTTATAATTGCTCAATTTCTAGAGAGTACATGTACCAAATAATAATTGCTATATATATAGTAGTACCTTCTCTTAAGAACATGGGTTCAGGGGCCCAAGAAACAAAAAATTGATACAGTTTTAGCAAAGGTTCCAAGATTACTGGAGATGTTCAGGATGCCAGGAGAGATTCAAGTACAACGCTAAAAGGGAACAGGATCAATAGTAATTTTAGGTAGATAAGTACATTCTTTAGTCTTTACTGTAAACAGAACACTAAGTAATGATGGAGCACTACGATGGAGCACTAATTTGAGCAGTTACTGAATGTGGAACACATGAGGATTTCCAGCAGTTGGAAGAACCTTGTAATATAATACCAGTGAACATAAAATTCCAACTAAGGAACCTTAAACTATTAAGTTGACCGAGGTCATGACTTCCCACTACTGTAGATCTAGTATGATAGGATTCATAGCTTACTGTAGGGTTAGGGTGATTTCCTCCCCACCCCCAGGATTATAATATTCCCCAAAACAAGCTACAGACTTATTGGCACAACTCCCAAGTTGTCAGAAGAACAATGCTGGCCACGAAGAGCGCTGTCCAATTTGTGGTCTGCGGTCTGGAGGGGGGGGGGTCAGTTCTTATACGTGACTAAGACGGACAACACAAGCTTCGCGTAGATATGCGTAACATCCATTGTTTGGTGTGGCTGTAGTGCGAGGGTGTTATCTGCGCGACAGGCGCAGTAGGACATGTTTAATGTGCAGACCGTTATAATTTTTGATGGTTTTGTCCACATAATTTAAAACGGCGCTTTATTTTTGAGTAGAGCATATCGTCCACAACTGGGGTTTTTGTACTGGCTGCGTAGGACAGCAGGTTTGGAGGTCAAGAGGTTGCAAGATTCCCTGCTCATAACTTATTGTAGCAGGCTAGTACCTCTCTTGATTGCATACCATAATCAAAAATACCATAATCAAAAATACCATAATCAAAAATACCATAATCAAAAATACCATAATCAAAAATACCAAAATCAAAAACGGGTCAGACTCATTATTCGAAAAGGACCAGTTTGGGAACTCCATTCTATTAATGGGTTAATCGGATTAAAACGAAGACTTAGATTCTTTCATTCATGAATGATATATAAAAAAAAAACACGGTGGCTATAATGTCAATCTTCAATATGAACTACAAAAGTTAAAAATAGCTGTTGCGGATAACCTTTATGTTTGTCCGTGGTGTGACCAGATCTGGGTACCATACCTTTGTGGTTTTTGAAATGTGGATCATACAATTACATGGTGGGGGGGGGGGAGGGTGCATATTGTATTGTTATTGGTATTGCATACAAGATACGTAGCGACAGGATGAGCTATAGATGTAGCCATGTGTGCATCGGTAGTTTTGTTCTACTTAGAAAGAACAGGTTATACGACCAACCGTTGGGCATCGTACAGCCGTACAACTTGTTGTGCGACGGATGTAACACCGCACAACTCAATGAAACTATACTGGGGGCTGGTTACCTTACCGACTCACACAACTCATTGTAAAAGCTTTTTATAAAAGATATTTCAATCGCAATATTGGGCCGATAACCGATGTTGTAAACAATGTTTGTAAACGGTCATAATTCTCCAATGCATTTATATCATCATAATTCATCGAGTTAACCTCGACGCAAGGCGTTTTTAAACAACAAAAATTATGTACGATATTACATGGGTGACGTTTTCAAGTCGTGAACCGCTAACAAGACAGCCGCAGCTTTAACTTTTTACCGTGTATCGAATGTTCTTTCTCATGCAGAAATTAATAAAATAACATTTGTAGCCTGTAACGTTATACCCTATTTAATAAGTTTAATTAGTACATTGCACTATTCTGGTAAGCACACAGATAAACTCATGATCGCTAAGCAAGACCGTAATTGGACAACATTGGTATTCTGTAATACGTCCGAAATAATAAAACACATCCATTGAACGTCCGTTTCCTCCCGCTATCGTCGGCGTTTTCTCCCACTAGAATACCGCGTGTACAAGCGCAGTGGGATTTCCGGCCCACTTAGCGTGACAAAAATCACTTAACAAACATGGAACTCTTCCGTAAATATGATGTTTGTAAGGGATCATTTTAGGGTTTATCCTGTCATTGAATGTCGTTATGAACTTTCAACTGTTAGGAATGTATTAATCGATTCTGATTGAATTGATTCAATGACAAATGTATACATTAGCACTACTGTATATAGCACCTAGCTCCAGGCTTGTACTAGCACACCTGCATGAACGAGGGCCATAATAATTAACAGAGGCACATGCAGAGTTGACTTTTCTTGGGTTAGTAACGGTCCAACATTAAGCCCCAGCAATATTCAAATATTGTAATTTGTAGGCCCAGGCTACAGCCTCGGCATACGGTCGAGCCAGGATCATGGCATCACGCTTGTTTTGACAACAGATCAATGTATTGGTCGCAATTCGGTTTGAAAATGGCAATTGGCATCGTACCTAGGCCACATTAATGTTGTATCAGTGTTTGTTTGTTTTTCTAAGACCAAATGAATCCTCAAAATCGGCTCGATGTCACATGTGGCAGGTGATACGGCCTCTAGCATTGTGGTACCTTTTTGTGACCGAGTATTGTGACTGGGACTAGTGAGAGAGCGTGGTACATTCTTTACCAGATATCTGGGACTTATTTAGCAGAATTTAGGGTTTTCTGTGGTTCAGGATCCTTTATGAGGACATTGCCCTTTCTGATCATTATTATCTATACAAATAATACTAATGGATCTCGAGTGAATTGGCTCGATTGATAAGGGCAAACGCTAGCCTAGGCTACACAATTTGAATTACCTTACGCCGACTTACACAAGTGACTGACATCAGTCTACATATGAATAATACTAATAGTACACAGTTACACTGGACTGAATTAAAGTACTAGTGAGTCTAACGACCGGTTACACAATATAAATACGAAACGTCTTTAAAAGCGAACTTTTTTCTCTTACCTAAAAGCAACAATTTAACTTCCCTGGCTGCTTTTTCGCCTTCCAGCCGTAAATTTCTATCGATCATTTTCGACCGCTCTGCGGCCGCTTTATCTTCAGCACTAGTTGCACAACCCATTTTGTTAACAATGTTTTTTTTTTCTTCCGTTGCCTTTTTTAAGTTTCAACAAGTTTTGTTCCTCGTTCGCCCGCTGTTACAACACACGGCGGTCGTTCGGTGTTGCATACAACAGCAGCAGCAGCAGCAGCCTAACGTTACGCGTACACGCTGACTGACTGGACTATCCCTTGGTGGGGCGGCAGTGAAACCCACACACACACACACACACCACACAACACGGTCTCGACGACGACGACAAACAAACAAAAAAAACCTTCTTTTATAATTCACACACAATACGAACTAAAAAAAAAGAGAAATATCGGTGTACGTATTCCAGGGAAGCCTTTGTTTCTCAGATCTTTTCCCCCCACGAGAAAAGTTTTCGAGAGGAACGAGCGGAGATATCCTGTCAAAAAGTGCAATATGTTTTTGGACTTTAAAAAACCAGATAGTCACCACACCCGATGGCACACGTACGGTACGTTAAACTCAACTAGTTCCACTCAACGTATATAAGAACATTGCATTGCATTGCATTGCATTGCATTGCACGACTTAGCCTGTTACGTACGACGCTTACTACTACAGTATAATGCCAGTAGGCTAAGAAATAGCACACAAAAGGATACGGAGCTTAGGCCCCTCCTCTGTACTGTACTGTGCTGTAGTACTAGTAGTATTATTACAACAATGCATTTCGGTTTGTTCAACGCAGGAATTAACGGAAATAATAGATAAAAGCATTGTGGGTAGACCTCCCGGATGTAACAATAACTATCAATGAAAAATTACTGGAGGAAGCTTTCAAGACTAGTACCGTAGGACACAGTTTACGTTTGTAACTGAAATAAACATTTTAGAAGGGTTTTGCTGGTCAATTTTGCGAATTAGTTTGCAGATTTATTTATTTTTTATTTTTTTTGGGGGGGGGGAATAAATCAGTTTAAAAGAAGAAAAAACGGCACTTTTCATGTTATTGGATGGGTTTCTTCTGTTAAGCCGCTCGTCTACTGAGGCATTGAAAATGACAACTCAGGTTTTGCGCGATGATGATCTAATGATATTACTCGGGCACCAGGAGGATTGCCACATGCCGGGGGACAGCTAGTACTACTTTAATGACGGAGTCAACCTATCAATAAAATAAAAAAAATGGTATCAGGACAGTTCATGGGCGTCGGAACGGGTACCGCCAAAAAGGTTACTAAGTTTCCTCTGAAGTTGCTTGAGGATGCCTCGTTGCAGGCTCGGAATTTGACTTAATCTTAAGCGGGTTGGAGCGATATGAATCCGAGTCACTCACTAGTGAGTCCGAGTCAACTGTGTGTCGGGTCCTAGTCCGAGTCCGTGTCTCTATCTTACTGATGATAATCACATCGGATATATCATTTCACCACCGATGACAACCAAGTTGCCATCGGCCATCCTTGGCATATGGGACAAGTACCTAAATAATGGACTGGCCGTCGGTAAGAGGGTCAGACTGGGCAAAGCTTTCCGACTGGCCGTCGGTAAGAGCTAGGGATGCGCAAAAACTATACCACTGAAGGGTAAAACTTGGGGAGATCGGATGGGGAGGGAGGGTAGCCACGCGCCAAGGTAGAGTAATCACACTGCTGCCTGAGACGAGGACCGTACGGGAAGGACCAGGGTGAGAGACCAAAATACCACTGGGTATATAGCCTAACCATTCAAAACTGGTTTCCTCAAACGTTTTTTTTCAGAAATTAGATAGAACTCTTTTTCTTAGAAATTGATCAGTTCAGCATTCACTGAAGTACGGTATGATATGGAAACTCCTAGCATGTAAAAAAAAAATAAGAGGTTTCTTAAAGTTTAATGAAAAGCCAACCAGTAAATAATCCTAGGCTTCAAAACCAAACAACAGCAGCCAGATTATGTGCAAACAGTCAGCCATAAATGTGTTGACACAACCCTTGATACCGGGGGGGGGGGGGTTACGTCTCTCTCGTTATCCAGGCTCTGACTTACTCTATACGAACGCAAACTTTTATTAACTTATTCAACAACGTTGACCTGGAACGGTGAACTCTTAGTCTACCGCAATGGAGATTATACCAGCTATTTAACTTCTTATCAGCCTCCACTTGAGTCACCTTGGCAAACCTCGGCCATCATCTGAATTCGCAGAACACGGAAGTGTCGTTAATTGCTAATATCGTCTAATCAGCAGTCTTATCTCAGTGGGTGGAAATTGACATAATTTCGTCGATATTCCCTACGATTTCGTCCAACAACGTACCGTACAATTCAATCGAATAAATGTCGATAACATGGGCACGCTAGGCGCACCGTCACGGTAGGCTTATTTAGGCTACTTATACACCCACCAACGTTGCCATCACTCGAGCGAAAAGCGTGGTGTAGTAGTGTAGCTGTCCCTCAAACATAGTCGAGAGCTACATACGCATTTCGCACATTAATGATCTCCGGGGTCCTTTAAGTAAGACAGTCGGAACGAAATATGACTGGGGCTGGGAATTGGGATCAGTTTGGCGCGATGGTGCCGTGTGGGCATATGCTTCCGTTGGTTGTTGTTTTTTTTTTGGAGCAAAGGATGTATTATTCTTGGGTGGGTTTTCTGTTTGAAATAAAAGCAGTTTCAAATCAGGCGGACAGTGGCGGATCTAGGATTTCGAAATGGGGGCGGGGGGAAATAGTTGTCAAGGATCAATCTTCATTTTCACTCTAAAGGGGGCGCTAATCAACAAAATCGGAAAAAATAATACCATTCTAATTAGAATAGTTACATCAAGTTACAGAGTTATCTGCCGATAGGGCTGAAGTGCACCTCTTGCGCCCCCCTGATCCGACATTGTATTTCGACAGGGTACGCGATGAGGGCGATTGTCGATAGGACGGTTGATGACCATTCTATATTCCTCCAAAATTCGCCCAATGCCACCCCATCACATCGTGCCCTCTTTCTGTTGCTTGCAGACATCGGACACGGGTCACTTTATCCAGTGGAAATGCATCAAG